>JANAVB010000893.1:0-60893 GCA_029216955.1 Iris pallida
TCAAAGATGCCAGAAGAGCACGAAGAACACTTGCGAACAATTCTGGGGATTCTGAGGAAGGAGAGGTTCTATGATAAATTGTCGAAGTGCGAGTTCTTTCTCGACCGAGTGGAGTTTCTTGATCATGTGGTCACTGGAGAGGGGATCTCAGTAGATCCAAGGAAGATTGTTGCCGTCGAGACATGGAAGGCTCCGACATCAGTTTCAGAGATTAGGAGTTTTTTGGGATTAGCAGGCTATTATAGAAAGTTTGTCCAGGACTTTGCTAGAATAGCTGAACCTATGACGAAGCTGACACGGAAGGACGCAGAGTACATCTGGTCAGAGGACTGCCAGACAGCATTTGAGGAGCTTAAGAGGAGATTGACGACCGCTCCAGTTCTGACATTACCTTCAGGATCTGGAGGTTTCATCATTTACAGCGATGCTTGGGGAAAGGGGCTAGGATGTGTTTTGCAGCAGCATGGAAAAGTTATTGCCTACGCATCTAGGCAATCACAGACTCATGAACAGAACTATCCTACTCACGACCTAGAATTAGCTGCGGTGATCTTTGCACTCAAGTTGTGGAAATACTACTTATACGGAGAGCGAGTAAAAATCTTTACAGACCACAAGAGCTTGAACACTACACCAAAATAGTCATTTCCTAACGATTATAAACGTTAGGAAAATTATTACTAACGGTTTTTTGTCATTGGTAGTACGGCGTGGGCAATTTTCCTAATGATTATAACCGCTAGGAAAATAAATTTCCTAATGGTAAAAAACTGTTGGAAAAATTAGTTTCCTAACAGCAAAAACCGTTGGAAATTTTACTTTCCTAACAGTAAAAAACCGTTGGTAAATTCACTTCTCTAACAGCAAATACAATTGGTAAAAATAAATCTACTCACAGTAAAAAATCATTAGAAAACTGAACACAACCTTTGAAATTTTCAACAGTTTTTTAACTGTTACAAACGAAAAAAAATTTAAAAATTAATCAGTGGCTCTATTAAGCCGGAGATGTCAACTTTCAATTATCAACCAATATTTATTATAGAAATATAATTTACACAAGACAATCCACAAATACACATTCAAATTAATAAACAAAACCACTATTAACATTTATAAATAAACAGATGCATAGTTACAATTATTCTTCATATAATGGTGTCTCACCATATGCATTAAATAACCTCTTAAGGTATGAAAGAAAACCATCTGATATGCTTCCTTCAACGTGAAGCTCCAAGAAACACTGAGCCATCATGTTAACAGTCAAAACAAGCATGATACTCTCCTAGTACCACTGTCTGTACTCACGCACTCCACATATTCAACCAGAGTACCATCAATAATACGAAGAGCTACAAGGACCTCAGAAGGGAAGTCGACGTGTGCAGGGTGATGAGATTGATAAGTACTAATTTCCTGATCTTTCTTCCTTATAGGCTTTAAGATCGTTATCAGACATGTTGACTTGATTCTGATACCAGCAATTCTTCAGTAGCACAAATATCGGTCATCCTGACATCTCCAGGAAATTCCTGTGCAATGATCTCGGCAGCAGACACAAAAGAGTCTGTCTATGTGTAATTCCCTGAAAATTAAAGTGTCGTTAGTCAACAAATATATATATAAACAAATAGCTAGACAACATGAGTAATAATGACATATCAAGAAGTATTAGTGGACAGAATAAAAAATCAGTGGTATTTTTCTTAATCTGTAAGTTATATCTTTGTTTGTCCATTTAACCTCCAAGAGAAGTTTTATCTATTTGCATCACGGTCCATGATTGGTTTTTATTGATTTTGTCAATTGAATCTCTCTATGAATTTATACAGCATCAAAGGTTCATGATTCCACTAAATTCTTGACATAACTAAGTTTAGAAAGCATAAATATCAAAAGTTGTTACAAGGCACCAATAGATGAAAAATAAACTACAATAGGCCCAGGACCACTACGATTAGCACGTATAAGCTCCAGGTACTGCGCCAGCAATTATTAAGACAGCAACAAGCTAACATGAGAATTTTTAAATCGAGTTCAAGTTCAAGTGAAGAAACATATATTATGTGGGGAAAGGAAATTCTGAAGCAAGTTTTTATGTAACAAGGAAAAAAGATGATTTGTTTCTAGGGTCAGACTTTTCACAAAAAGCTCTCAAGGGTTGAATTTCAATGGATCATGAAATGGTGCATCCTGCATATATCCATTGTAGACTGATAGTGTACATATACTGTGATCAGAAGTTCATGAAGAAATTATCAAGAAAGAAAAGGCTATCGCCAATATTATTCCAGGATTCTCAAATCAAAAATAAAATAGGCCACAAAGTACAAGTCATGAAGGCTCTTTCAAAGAACCAGTAACTTTATATAAGCAATTGCATCTGACATCAACCGTTTTTGAATTGGCAGTTGGCGCCAACTTCTTCATAAGAAATATATACAAGAAATGGGCCTGTCACTCTCACATTTGCAATAGGAAAACGTCATCAACTTCCATCAGAAACAATGCCAGAAAGGATGTCTATTTGAAAATAACAACAACACATCTTTCATTATTATAAATAAAAAATCTTATCTTTATTAGTCATGTAACCATGGATTGTAGCTCCTCGCAATCCGACAACAGGGAAGGTATGTCCATCATCACTGGCCCCATGAAGAACCTGAGCCATTGCAAATTAAAGAATGTATAATCAAACGCAGATATGAGGGTTCTCTAACACAAGTAAGAAGCAATAACAAAATAACGCATGTTGTGTGCTTTATTTCAGCCCTCGATGTTTATTCTTATTTCGAAACAGTGTTCATTCCGTTGGTTCTGTTCCTGTTACAATGAACTGAGACAATGGACTTCTTTAGCATGTAGGAATCATGGGCTACAACTCATTTCTCAGTTAGATCTATGTCACTTGAGTAATTATAGTAAAAATATCAATCAATGTGAAAGAAACCTTAGAAGAGGAAGTTTAAGGTGGACATGCCTACTGTCCAGTTCTCATCTGCGCCAGGTGACCAAGGATTTGGACTGAAGAGGCGCCTAGGGATAACTTTAGGAACACTAGAGGAAGGTATATAAACTTCAGTCCACACAAGAACCATAAGTGGCACCCCATAGTCTGCAATGAAGCCTCGTAGCCAGCCTGCACACAATATTGGTATTTGCTTATTAATAAAAGTGAAAGACAATCACTACATCCACATCGATAAACAAGCTGAGTAGTTGTAAGAAGACAAACAAACTTATATTTCAAAAGATAAGGTTGTGACTGGATGTTTCTACATAGCGTGTTTGTAATTTTCAACTCAAAATCATTAGTGTGGTTGTTGGAATGGCTTTGCAGAATGACATAATTCTGACTAGAGTTATACCACAGATAGATGAGTATTCCAGTTTAATTCATGATGTCATGGGCATATAGTCGTTTTACTAAAACTAGTTTCTTTTTCTTTATTTTTTTTTCTTTCTAAAACTAGTAAGTAAAATCCCCAAGGGCCCAAATGTTGTCTTTCGGTTGCATCTGACTACCATTGGAGAACCTTTGCTTGCATGAGTGCATGTTTATTGTTTAACAAGTTATTTAATAATGATGGCATTAGTAACAAAATTAAGGTGTCAAATCATATACATACCAGCTCCGTGCGCCATGACCTTGCCTCCTACTTTTTAGTGCTGTAAGTAAAAGGTCGAACGAGAGAACCAGAGCAAACATCCCATTACCGAATCTCCAAGACGGAATGAACTCCAATGCCTTTGGGTTCTCTCTTTCAGGTATGCAAAATTCTTCCATGAGCCCCTGAAACCCTTGGCTTACTTCAGTACATACCTCAACATTATAATCATCTCAGTTCATTGCTACGGAGCAAATTTTGAACAATTTCTTATACTCGACTACATCATGATCTTAATTATCATCAATATCCTAAAACTACACTACTAAATAAAAACACTGCACAAGACTGGCAAGAAACATAACCATAAAATTGCTTACTTTGATTGCCTCTTGCATGAAGAGCATCACAATCAGTAGACCAAACAGCTCACAGACAACACGAGTAAATCTATTAATAATGGAACACGCACCAAGAATCGCCAACAAGAATAGCAAGAAGACAGTCCACACACATACCCTGCCAACCAAAACAACATTAGTTTATATGTGTCATGGGATGAAGAGAGATGTATCACACTTTTTTTGAGGTGCCTAGTTTGCCAGTAGGTAAAGGCGGAGCGTCAGCGACTAGCTGGTCTATTGCAGCCGTTACCCAGTCCCGAGTGGAAGTGAGAACACATTACGATGGACTTTGTCTCAGGGCTTCCTCGTTGTAATGATCATAGTTCGTATTACGTATTTTGGAATACGTGTACGTATCTTGACTCATATTTCATGTTTTCTTGCATGGTATATTTGGGCATTTCATTGCCTGGTTTATCTTAGTTTGGTTCGGCTTGGCTTGGTTTGCTTTTGAGTTCATCATGAACCAAAGAAAAACCCCCTACCTACCACCATCACCATTTATTAACCATAAAATCCTTCTCTCTCCTCATTTACTTTTCTCCATTAACTCTTCTTTTTCCTCCATTACTCCCTTCACCTACCAGAAAGAGAGGCCTAGGCAAGTGCATCTTGCTTCATGGAGGAACTCAACTTTTGTTGTTTCATTCTCTTCCTTACAACATCCTGAGACACTTTAGTACTTAGCATTTTCAATTTCCATGGCTAAATTCATGTAGATCTAAGTTTATTTTATTTTTGGATTTCTTGGGTTTTGATCTATTTTAACCTTGTTATTTCTAAGTTTTGATGGTTCCATCTTGTAGAGAATTTCATTTTACCCTATTTTGATCTATAGAAGTTCAGATTCTGACCTCGGATGATGGATTTATGGAGCTTGGAAGCTTGGCCTTCATGGTTCTTCTTCTCGAAAAATTGGAGAAGAAGAACAGTGCTTGACCGCATGGCTTTTCATGCGAAAAGTTTCTCTGGCCGCCTAGTCCTCTGAGCCGTATGACTCTGATTTAACCCTGACCGCATAAACTTTTATTCTCAGCCGCATGAACTTTCCCTGACAGTATGAGACTCAGATTCTGAGCCGCAAGCGCCCTGATTAATCCAGCCGCATGCGCATTATTTGGACTCAGCCGCATAAGGCCCTTCCATTCCCCAGCCGCATAAGACTCAATCCCACTGCCGCATAAGATCCATTTTCCTGAGCCGCATGGACTCGATAATTCGAGCCACATGAGAATCAGTCGCTGAGCCGCATGAATTTCTGATCCTTGCCGCATGAGGCCCATCCTTTCCCTGGCCGCATGAGATCCTTTCTCCTAGCCGCATGGACTTCTTCTCCAGAGCCGCATGCGCCCCCCCTCTTTTTCTGGCCGCATAAGACCCTGTCTTCCCTCAGCCGCATGGACTTCTGATCCCGAGCCGCATACCCCCGCTTCCCTCCTGGCCGTATGAAGTCATTTCCTCTAGCCGCATGAGCTTACTCTTCCACAGCTGCATATGCGCGCAACTTTCAGCCGCATGAGCTTATTTCCCTTAGCCGCATGGCTCCTTCCATAGTCCTTGCCCTCTTTTATTATTATTATTATATTATTATTATTATTATATTTAATGCTACATTTATGCTCATGTTTCCTGACTCTCTCTGAAGGCTTGTACTATGTAGATTTTGCACATATGTCCATGAACCCGATAATGGCCCGCCGTGGCGCACCCTTGACAAGTAAACCTGACATAATATATCTCGATATGCTGATATGACAGCTAGCCTGACATGACAAGTACGAATAACTTGGACACCGTGGGCGATTGTGTTTGTACAAAAAAACCAGTATTGTCTTGCATCATGTCTAGGATAGGGACTCCTGAATACCACGGTCAGGAGTACCTACTGAAATTGACTAAGGCTAATAACTAGAAGATCCAGTAGTCATGAAGAGATTTTCCAGCTACAGGCAATCCTGTTATCTGGGCGCACTAGCGGACTAGTAGCCTACCGACGAGTAGGGCACATTTCTAGCACACAGTCACGTGTTGTACCTTTCATAAATGGACATTCGATCTGGATAACCTGGATGGTCTGCAGGGTTTGTGGCTGTTGGAATAATCTCATTGCATCTTGCTAGTAATTAGGCCTGTGATAACCCTAGCTAGTTAAAGTATCAAGCCGTACTCATTGCTTGGCCGTGATTGATTGAATGGAGTCTAGCACAGCTTAGTTTCGTCCTGACCCTGTACAAGATTGTGACATGACATGATTACTTATTTTTGCCTTAACAATAATGATCAGGGGTCCAGTTCTGTTCAGGCGAAGGGTTACAACCCCGGTCCTTGTTTGGTTTAAGGGTTGTAACCTGGCTCCCGGAAGAGTTCTGTGTCATCTCTTCATTTATTGTCTTATTACCTTACCAACAAGTATTTGAGACGGGTTTCTATTCAGGTGAAGGGTTGTAACCCCGGTCCTTGTTTGGTTTAAGGGTTGTGACCTGGCTGCTTGAATGGTCTCCTCGTACTCAATTTACTGTTGTTATTCCTATTATTATCAGTTTCGTTTATAATTATCTTTAATATTCATTTATGATATACTGGTTTAGTTCCTAAGTGAAGCCTCCTTTGTGGTACTTGCTCTTTCTGGGGTCTGACCCAGCTAGTTTTGTATGGCCAGATATCGAAGCTGCTCCAGAGGATCTACCTATCTTCCAGCCAGATGGTGACCATCAGGTGTAACCCTGGCAACGAGTGGATTTATTTTTGGCTCTCCCACTCTATTGTAAAATTATTCTTTTGAGGCGTTTAGCCGGCAAGCACGTGTTTAGCTCGATTGCACATTTATTTACTGTCTGCCTACGGGTTGTAACATGATTGACAAATCCTAGGGTTGATCATGTATGACTGAAACTCTTGCTAGTCTTGACATTTTGTATGACTAGTTTCATGATCATCCAAATATGTAATGTATGAGATGCCTTACTATTGTATATTTGGTTTTCTGACGTCTTGTAACTGTTATTGCTTGTTTGAGATTGGGACAATAGGCTTGTTCATGACAATAGGAGACCAATGGCTTGTAGTTAAACCCTCATGTATCTATACAGCCGTAACCGTATAGCGAGGTGGATTGCACTTCAATATACGTAGCTGGCTATGTACGCCCCCGCTCTCCAGTATTCTGGTTCTGGGGCGTTACATGGTTTAAGTGGTGGCCCATGCAGGTCTTGTAAATCAGGATATGTGAGGGTTTACCGAATAGATGTCTCAATCAGTACTCGTCCTTGATCTCTGTCCGTATCCTCTAAATCCCTGAATTCTTGACTTGATCACATGCTTGTATCCTTGATCTGTCCTGGTCCTTCCTTATTGTTCCCTATGTCGTCTTCTTCAGCGGCATTATTCCTGGTCCTACCGATCAGCAAGGCGGAGCACCTTCCGTGGACCAGCAGCAACCAGGAGATCAAGTCCAGCTTTCTGGAGTAGCCTCCAGAGTCATACCTACTGGAGGAGAGCCACCAGTTCAGCCCGTCCAGCCTGCAGAGCCTGATGATGGCACCTTGGTGGGTCTCATCAAAACATTGTTAGCTTTCCAAGATCGTCGAGGAGATGCCTTGCACCAGGCAATGGCAGATGCTCTCACCAGAGGAGGTCATCAAGGTAACAGCGCGGCCAACAGCTTCAAGCGCTTGAACCCTCCATTCTTTGATGGTAGCGAGGATGCTATCGCTGCTGATGCATGGCTTCAGGACACAGAGGTGATTCTAGAAGCAGCCAGGACTCCAGAAGACGAGAAGGTGGCCGTGGTGCGCTTGTAGTTATTGGATCTTGCCCGCAGCTGGTGGGCGGTGCAGGCCATTGGATTAGTGGCACCTATTGCCTGGGCAGTATTCCGAGAGAGATTCTAGATCAAGTATTTCGATGCTGTAGTACGATACGATCTGCAGACGAGGTTCACCAATATGAAGCAGATGGGCAGGACGGTCGACGGATATGCGATCGAGTTTTCGAGACTTAGTCGGTTTGCTCCCACCTTGGTAGCGACCGAGTTCGATAGAGCCCAGCGGTTCCAGCAGGGGCTCCATCTAGAGATTTTATTGGCAGTGGAGCAGTTTGAGCATCAGACTTTTGATGCAGTATTGAGAGCAGCCAGGAGGCACGAGTGTACCTCCCAGAGGATCGTGGATAGGACCGGGGGTCGGAAGCGATCCCACAGTCAGATGAATCAGTCATCAGCACTAGCCCCGGCATCTAGGGCTTTAACCATTGGAGCTTCGAGGCGGGCAGCCTCAGTAACCTCGGTTCAGCATTCAACTCTGGCGTACCCTCAACGGCAGAAGCAGAAGCCCTCTTCCGCAGTGGGATGTTCATATTATGGGAAGCCAGGTCATGTGGTGGCAGAGTGTCGCAGAGCACAGGGGTTATGCTTGGTTTGTGGTACCCCGGACCACAGGGTTGGGAACTGCCCAATAGAGGGAGTTCATCTTCATCAGCCTTCTCTAGTTCTTCAGTTAGAGGACCAGCACCAGTTCAGCAGCAGCAGCAGTACCCGTTCCTGAGGCCATTGTCGACGCAGGCCCAGGCATTCCTGTAACGCCCCGGAACCAGAATACTGGAGAGCGGAAGCGAACATAGCCAGCTACGTATATTGAAGTGCAACCTACCTCGCTATACGGTCACGACTGTCTAGATACATGAGGGTTTAACTACAAGCCATCAGTCTCCTAAGGTCATGAACAAGCCTATTGTCTCAATATCAAGCAAGTAATAACAGTTACAAGATGTTATAGGACCAAATATACAATAGTAAGGAATCCCATACATTACATATTCGGATGATCATGAAGCTAGTCGTACAAAATGTCAAGACTAGCAAGAGTTTCAGTCATACATGATTAACCCTAGGATTTGCCAATCATGTTACAGCCCGTAGGCAGACAGTAAATAAAGGTGCAATCGAGCTAACACGTGCTCGTCGGTTAAACGCCTCAAAAGAATATTTTTACAATAAAGTAGGAGAACAAAAAAACCCATTCGTTGCCAGGGTTACGTCTGGTGGTCACCATCTGGCTGGAAGGTAGGTAGATCCTCTGGAGCAACTCTAAAATCTGGCCATACAAAACCAGCTGGGTCAGATCCCAGAAAGAGTAAGTGCCACAAATGAGGCTTCACTTAGGAACTAAAACAAGTATATCATAAATGAATATTAAAGATAATTATAAACGAAACTGACAATAATAAAGATAACAACAGTAAATTGAGTATCAGAAAACCATTCAAGTAGACAGGTCACAACCCTTAAACCAAACAAGGACCGGGGTTGGAACCCTTCACATGAATAGAAACCAGTCTCAACTACTTATTGGTAAAGTAAACAGGATGAGCTCGACATAGGGTGAAATAAGTCGATAAACGAAGAAAGGACACAGAACTGCTCCGGGAGCCAGGTTACAACCCTTAAACCAAACAAGGACCGGGGTTGTAACCCTTCGCCTGAACAGGACTGGACCCATGATCTTTATTGTTAAGGCCAGTATAGATATTCATGCTATTGAAGTAAGATAAAAATATGACGAGCAGGGCATGGGGTGCAACAAAATAATAAACAAAAAGAGGACACAGAACTGCTCCGGGAGCCAGGTTACAACCCTTAAACCAAACAAGGACCGGGGTTGTAACCCTTCGCCTGAACAGAACTGGTCCCGTGATTCGTTATTATTAAGGAAAGCATAAGTAATCATGTCATGTCATAATCTGGTATAGGATCAGGACAAGACTAAGCTGTGCTAGACTCCATCCAATCAATCACGGCCATGCAAGGAGTATGGCTCGATACTTTAACTAACTAGGGTTATCACAGGCCTAGTTACTAACAAGATGCAATTAGATTATTCCAACAGCCACAAGCCCTGCAGACCATCCAGGTTATCCAGGTCGAATGTCCGTTCATGAAAGGTACAACATATGACTGTGTGCTGGAATTGTGCCCTACTCGTCGGTAGGCTACAAGTCCACTTAGTGCGCCCAGATAACGAGATTGCCTGTAGCTGGGAAATCTCTCCATGACTACTGGAATTTCTAGTTATTAGCCTTAGTCAATTTCAGTAGGTACCCCTGACCGTGGTACTCAGGGGTCCCTGCCCTAGACATGATGCAAGACAATACTGGTTCACTTGTACAAACACAATCATCCACGGTGTCCAGGCCATTCATTCTTGTCATGTCAAGTTTACTTATCAAGAGTGCGCCACGACGGGCCATTATCATGTCATACAATTTGTCATGCCTTGTCATGTCAGGTCATGCAAATTT
Organism: Iris pallida; assembly: GCA_029216955.1. Classification (NCBI taxonomy): domain Eukaryota; kingdom Viridiplantae; phylum Streptophyta; class Magnoliopsida; order Asparagales; family Iridaceae; genus Iris; species Iris pallida. The sequence goes on from JANAVB010000893.1 coordinate 10,313, forward strand.
TTTTGTCACACCATGCCATGTACAATTGCTATTTCAATTATGTCAATCAATTCATGATTTATCGAGTTCAGGACAAAAGGCATATGGATATAAAAAATAAAGGCGTACGCCATAGAGACTCAAGGTTTCTACGTACGTACTACCGGTTACGCTAGTGAAACTCTACGCGTGAAACTCTACGCTAGGACAAGGGACCTTAAGCGTAAAATTGGCTTTACGCTGGCAAGGGCAAAGTGAAATAGCTCTACGCGTGCCAGGGTGCATGCCGGTGGGGCTTTACGCGAGCCAGGGCTTTACGCTAGAAAGCCGTAGGCAAGCGAGGCTCTACGCGAGTGAAACTCTACGCGAGTGAAACTCTCGAGCAAGACTTTACGCACGCGAGAGTCTGCTCGAGCCATGGTTTTACGCGAGCACAATTTTACACAAGCGGGAGGGCCCCGAGCGTAAAATTCGAATGAACTCGGCGTAGAACGGAGTACGTTGGCACGCCAATGCGTGTGCGTAAAAGGCTGAATAATACGCTGTCACATAAAACGTGGGCTTAAAAGCTAAGACACTACGCTAACGCGTTAGAACGTGTGCGTAAAACTCCATCTTCTCCCCATGGCCAAGAAAACAGGCATAAAAGCTCACGAATCCAAGCAAGCCCCATCTCGGTCAAGTCTCAATGAAATCCGACTATTCCAGAGCAAAACTTGCGTAAAATCGAAATCCCTATTACATGGAACTCTCCAATTCGAAAACAACCAAGTTTCAGAAGATCAAAACCATGAAGATCAAAAATACTAAAACTTAGATCTACATGAAATGAGCCATGAAATTCGAAAATGCTAAATACTAAAGTGACTTAGAATCTCATGAGGAAGACAATGGAACAACAAATTTGAGTTCCTCCATGAAGCCAGTTGTACTTGCCTACGGTGGGGTTCGGTGAGGAAGAAAAAGAGAAAGAGCAGTAATAAGAAAATTGAATGAAGAGAGAGAAAGGTGGTTGGGGGTTAATAAATGATGGAGGGTGGTAGGTAGGGGTTTGCACTCCAACCCAAACCGAACCAAATCAAGCCGAACCCAACCGAACCCAGTACATGCCAGAACCAAAAAATGCTGACTAACTTATGCCAATGCAGAACTCAAGACTAGCCAATCAGGACAAGTCTAAATATAGGTCCAAAATTACGTACACGTAAACGAAAATACGTAATACGAACTATGGTCACTACAAATCTACCCACCTTAAAAGAATTTTGTCCTCGAAATTTAATTAAGAGGCTAGAGAGGCAAGGAGAAGCTATACTAATCACAGGCAAGTTATAACTAAGCAACCAATCAGGCAATCATTCAATCAATCAAGGAACGGAGAGCATAAGGCATAAGGAAGACATTATACCTTACGAGTCAAAAAGGTCAGAATATCGCGATCGGATATCGTCCTTACGCTCCCACGTTGACTCTCCCAAAGTGTGATGACCCCAAGCAACACGGACTAACTTAATAGTCTTGTTCTTGAGTATCTTTTTTCTCTGGTCCAATATAGACACGGGCCTCTCCTCATACGAAAGGTTGATACCAAGAAACAATTCCGAATGATCAAGGATGTGGCTCGGGTCTGGGATATACCGTCATAATTGGGATACATGGAAGACATCATGCACCTCACGTAACGATGACGAAAGAGCGAGGCGATAGGATACATCTCCTACTCGCTCTAGAATGTCGAACGGTCCTATATACCTAGGATTAAGCTTTTCCCGTACGTCGAAATGAATGACGCCACGGTTAGGCAAAATCCTCAGGAATACATGGTCGCCGACAGAAAACTCAAGGGGTCGTCGATGAGAATCGACCCAATGGCGCTGGCGATCTTGGGCAACTCGAAGATGATCTCTGACTCTTCTGATCACCTCAACCGTCTGAGGAATCATTTCCAGACCGAGCATCTGTCTCTCACCAACATCATGCCATGCTAGCGGGAATCTGCACTTTCTACCATATAGGGCCTCGAATGGTACCATCTGGATACTGGCCTGAAAACTATTGTTGTACGAGAACTCCACCAGGTGTAGGTGATCTTTTCATGAACCACCGAAGTCGAGTGTGCAAGATCTCAACATATCTTCCAAGGTTCGTATGGTACGCTCTGACTGACCATCTGTCTGCGGATGATAAGCTGAGCTGAACTGGAGGTGAGTTCCTAAAGTCTCTTGCAGGCTACGCCAAAAGTGCGACGTAAATCTTGAATCTCTGTCCAAAGTGATACTGACTGGTACGCCGTGAAGTCTGACGATCTGCCTGAGGTACATCTCTGCTAGCTGATCCGTCGACTGACCAACTCTGAACTGGAGAAAGTGAGCCACCTTCGTTGTCACGCCCCGATTCGTAGATTCATTTATTCACATATTTTATCTCTTGGAATCGATCATCCTCGCTTGGATGTGATGTCGTACAAGTCTGGTATTGCACTTGTACAAGGCAAAGATGGTACATAATTGATTTTCTTCAAATAGGAACACATCGCAGCGGCAGAAGCAGATAAATTGAATTTAGTGAGGACAATCTTTCTCATTGAATAGAAGTACATCACTTCTTTATAGCAGCGGAGATAGAAGGATAACTTGAAGTCACACAGAGACATATAGAACTTTGTTCTCTTTATTGATAATTGAAGAAAAGTATAAGACTTGTATTGAAGTACAATGCTTACAACCAGTCTCACTTTACACTGAAGTCAACTGAACAATGCTATACAGCTTACATTTGAAACTTGGATACATTGGATTACAACTCGATATACCGACTTGGCTTACAATCTCACTGGTACAACTAATTACAATGTTCCATACATTATGCCCTTTATAAACAGAAGACATTATCTTGTGCAAGGAGAGCTTCTATATGCCCAACAAATCTTCGATGCCGCGGGACCAATCAAGCCAATCTTCTTATGTAGAACATTCCAAGCACGAGCTCCTGTCCACAAAACATGGGTCAGTACATCATCTATGTACTGGCGAGCAGAATCCAACCCACTCGCCTAAACCAATACTAACTGGTCAATTTTAGCAAGCATTTAATAGAATAATCTTTCTACTTGGGGCCTAGCATCAGTTTACAGTTCTTGAGCATAAACATTAAAGTAAGTAAACATGTCTTAGCATGGTATAGCATTTCATTGTGTACGGCATCATCTAAGCCACATTGATTTAACACATTGAACATATTATGGAAGTACTTTCTGAAGGCATCGTTTAGCATACTTGGTGTTATCATTCAACATGTTATGGCAATGATCTAAAAGGCAATGCATTAGAAATCGCATTTAACATGTTGAGCATGTTATAGGGTTTCTCATTTTAAAGGCAACAACACAACATCATTTTGTTTAGCATGTTAAGCAGGCAAGTTGAACCCACATATACAATATCACACTTATGTGATTTCTTACCGATAACCGACTTCTCATACCTGCATCAAATACAGGTTATCAGATATACTTACTCTGCCTGCATAAAACATTTATTAGCATGCATCCTGACTACATGCACTACCAAATTACAGTACTTTAGCGACGGCAAATTAGCGACGGAAATTTTCCGTCGCTATCACCGTCGGATCTCCGACGGATTTGTGACGGAATACCGATGGAAAGCAGTGGACAATTTTTTTTATTTTGTTATGTCCATATCCGTCGCTATGCCGTCGATAGGTAGTCGGCCATGTAGCGACGGTTTTATATCCGTCGCTAGAACGTCGCATATTTTGGCGGCAAAAGCCTAAAATATTGGCGCGAGATTTATTGACGACTTAGCGACGGAATAATCCGTCGCTACTCGCGCGAGATTTACTGACGCATTAGCGACGGAATAATCCGTCGCTACTCCGTCGCTAAATTTACGTTCCAGACTTAAGTTGAAACGACGGGGGGAACTTTTTCATTCCCCCCAAATTTTACTCTCTCTCATCTCTCTCTCTCTCTCTCCCGCGGTGATCGATCGGCGACCCCCTCTCCTCTCTCTCCCGCGGTGGTGATCGGCGACCCCCTCTCCTCTATCTCTTCCAAAGGTATTCCCCTCTCTCTCTCTCTCTCTCTCTCTTTCTCGCTCTCTCTCTTTCTCTCGCGCGCGCGGTGGTCGTGGGTGCAGCGGGCCGGGGGCGTCGGGGGCTGCGGGAGCGGCGTCGACTGCGGGGGGCGGCAGTGGCGGCTGTGGCGGGGGGTGTGGAGGGGGCGGTAGGAGGGGGCGGGAAGCATTGGAGGGATGGGGGCGCGCGGGGGCTGGCCGCGGGGTGCGGGGGGTTGCGGAGGGGGGCTGGCCGTGCGCGGGGGGCGGGGGGTGTGGAGGGGGCGGTGGGATCGAGGGGGCGGGCAGCGTTGGGGGGGGGTACGATGGGGGCGGGGGCTGGCCGCGGGGTGCGGGGAGGTATGTGTGGAGGGGGGCTGGCCGGACACACACACACACGGACACACACACACACGGACACACGGACACACACACACAGACACACACACACACACAGACACACACACACACACACACGGACACACACGGACACAGACACACGGATACACACACACAGACATATATATATATATATATATATATATATATATATATATATATATATATATATATATATATATATAGGCATAATTTTAAGATGCTTAATTAGTTTACCTTATATATATAAGGTAAACTAATTATGGTAAACTAATTATGCCTATATATATATCTATATATAGGCATAATTAGTTTACCTTATTTTAGAGTATGACTACGTAGCTAGTGTGTAGAGTAGTATATGGTTACTAGATCCTAGTGTAGAGTAGTATGTAGAGGAGTATGGCTACTAGTGATATATAGATATGTAGGTCCATGTGTATCTGTATCGGACTATCGCTATCGGTATCGAACTATCGCTATCGGTATCGGACTATCGCTATCAGTATCGACCGTATATACTTAGTATCGGGCGTAGCGGATTAGTATCGATCAGTATATGAGTATATTCCAATGCCATAGAGGAAGGTCAACAAACTGATGTCTTCTATGGCATTGGAATCTACTCGTATAGGAATGAACTTGAACTGATGGGTGTTGTAGTCGATTTCAGCGAAGGATCGTCCTTTGTAGCATCTGGACTTCAGTTGCCAGCAGAGCCAGGAGATGTTACGGCAAAAACTGCTCTCATGTTACTTCTCCTCCTCCACCATGGCTCTGGACACATCTGCTCCTCCTTTCTTCCCTTCTTCTCGACTATCTCGGCCTCCTATTCGGCCTACTATTCCGATATGCGTTTGATACGGTCTACCTAACCTATATACTGATACTAATCTGTTACTCTCTGATATTAAGTACATCCGGCTTACTAGCTAGCGGATCCACCAGTTACATGATTATATACTAATTATGTTAGATTGTGATACTAAGTAGCCTCGTCGTAGGCCTAGCGTGTTATCCACAAGTTTAGTTTTTCTTACGATATGAGTATCGGTATCGGGCTATTAATTCTTATGTTTAGTTTGTCTTACGATACAGATATTCACATCAAATCGAGCATGAATCGTTACTTTGTTGATCGTACATGGATGTACAAACGACAACACGAGAGTAGAATTGGTGTGAGTGACGATTTTCAGGCAGGTGTGGAAGTATTTCTTAAGTATGCCATGAGCAAAACTCAGTACATGGACGATAACAAAATCAAGTGTCCATGTGTTAATTGTCACAATAGACGTTTCGAAGAAGTGATGACTGTGAGAGATCATTTGACCCGTAAGGGTTTCGTACGTGATTACGGCCTGTGGTCATCGCAAGGTGAATTATATTCAGAAAGACAGGCTACAGAAGCTGGTACTTATGCTTTTGATGATAATACTGCAACGGATGTCCTCGAAGACGACGGATGCTCTGTGGATTATGGAGACATGCAGAACCTTGCACGAGATATGGTGTATGCTGCGGCAGGGCCCAATTTTGATCCGGAGGATCCTAATCCCGAGGCAAAGGAGTTCTATGATATGTTTAAGGACGCAGATACTCCTCTATATCCTGGTTGTGAGACTCATTCCGCACTGTCAGTGACGATGCGGTTGTTGAACATAAAGTCTGATTTTAACTTGCCACAAGCTTGCTATGATCGAATCACACAATTAACTAATGAGGTGTTACCGAAGGAATCAAAAGAGCTCCTAAGAAACTTCTACAAGTCAAAGATGATGGTCCGACAACTGGGACTAGGGTACGAGAAGATAGATTGCTGTCGCAACGGATGCATGTTGTATTACAAAGAGAATTGCGTATTAGAAAGTTGTTGGTTCTGTAATGCGGATCGTTACAAGACAGTACAGGAAAAAGGAAATTCAACTAGAAAACGACGTCCTTATAAGTATATGCATTACTTGTCGATCACGAAGCGCTTACAGAGGATGTATATGTCTCTGAATACAGCAGAACACATGACGTGGCACAGTGAAGATCGCATAAAGGACGAAGGAGAATTGTCACATCCTTCGGATGGGGAGGCGTGGAAATATTTTGATTTGTGTCATCCAGATTTTGCTGCAGAGCCTAGAAATGTACGCCTGGCGCTATGTTCTGATGGCTTCGCCCCTTTCGGACAGTCGGGATCTCAATACTCATGCTGGCCGGTCATTCTTACCCCTTACAATCTGCCACCATGGATGTGTATGAAGACTCCTTATATGTTCTTGACAGCTATCATACCCGGTCCCAAAAATCTGATAAAGAACATCGATATATATTTACAGCCGTTGGTGGATGAGCTGAAACAGTTGTGGGAGATCGGCGTCACGACCTATGATATTTCCAGAAAACAAAACTTTCAGATGAGAGCTTCACTCATGTGGACAATCAATGATTTTCCAGCATACGGTATGCTGTCGGGATGGAGTACGCACGGCAACATGTCTTGTCCGATATGTATGAAAAATAGTAAAGCGTTCCGCCTTAGACATGGAGGAAAAACTTCTTTCTTTGACTGTCACCGTCAATTTCTCCCAACGAGACATCCTTGGCGAAAGAACAAGGACGCGTTCAGATATGGAAAACAAAAATTTTCTGAACCTCCTGCCAGATTGTCGGGATACGATATTTAGGAAGATGTAAAGGAATTGCCCACCGCAATGGAAGATCCATCGAACAATCGTGTCGAGGGGTTCGGACAAAGCCATAACTGGACCAAACGGAGTATCTTCTGGGACTTGCCTTATTGGAAAGATAATCTTATTAGGCATAATCTTGATGTCATGCATATCGAAAAGAATGTGTTCGATAATGTCTTCAATACCGTTATGGATATTAAAGGAAAGACAAAGGACAATCCAAAAGCAAGACAAGACATGGCCGAGATATGCAAACGTCATAATCTAAACTTGATACAAAGGGGAGCTGGTGGACAAGTAACTAAGCCGATAGCGCCATACGCATTGAGCAAGGAAGATAGATTAATAATCTGCAAGTGGATATCTACTTTAAGATTTCCCGACGGCTATGTGTCGAATTTGTCTAGATGCGTTGATCTCAATGAACACAAGCTAACAGGAATGAAGAGTCACGACTGCCACGTATTTATGGAAAGATTACTGCCCATTGCGTTGAGAGAGTTGTTGCCTTCTGCTGTATGGGTTCCGTTGGCCGAGCTGTCTACATTCTTCAGGGATATCTGTTCAACTAAGCTCACGGTACAACATATGATACAACTTGAGGAGAAGATTGTCTTAACAATTTGCAAGTTAGAGAAAATATTTCCACCGGGTTTCTTCGACAGTATGGAGCATCTACCGATTCATCTAGCATACGAAGCCCGTGTCGGTGCATCTGTTCATTATCGATGGATGTACCCCTTTGAAAGATAAATAAAAATCGATATAATTTAAGTGGATTTTATAATTCATTGTTAATTCTCAAGATAATTTGTCTCTCTAGGTATCTACATCATCTAAAGAAGAAAGTTGGCAACAAGGCTCATATAGAGGCTTCGATATGCGAAGCATATCTTATCGAGGAGGTGTCAAACTTTTGCTCCATTTATTTCGATACTCATGTTGAGACAAATCGAAATAGACCTCAAAGGAATGACGAAGACGTTGAGGAAGAAGGTATATTCAATTTAAGGGGCAAGCCTATTGGGGCTAGTAAGAAACGGTGGTTGAGTGACGATGAGTATGATGCCGCTCACCGATATGTCTTGTTAAATTGTGACATACAAGAAGTGAGAGATTTGGAGAAGTAAGTGAATACACCTCGTTATAATATCTAATTTGGTGAGGTAAGTGACTACACTAATTTTTATTCTCTCTAACAGTGTATTTAGAGATGAAGTCAAAATAAGGACACCCGATATTACCGATGAGGGACTTCAAAGAGAGGTTAATTTTACCTTTCCGTCATGGTTTCGAGATTACGTAAGTAACTGAGATAATATGTTATGCGGCTACCATTTAAATATATATATGCCACTAATACATTTAAAGTTTACAGGTTTTATTAGCTGAACCAAGTACACTCACAAATGAGAGCATCCGTTATTTGTCATTGGGACCGAAGAAGCATGCAAAGACTTGGCCCGGCTATGTCGTTAATGGCTTCAAGTTTAAGACAACTCAACATCCTATAAATGCAGAATTTCTCAATGACGACTTCAGTTCGAAGCATTCTGGTGTTTGCATAAGAGGCACAATCTATGACGACGAGCCAAACTTTGACTATTATGGAGTGCTTCGGGATATTGTAGAATTACAATATAGTGTCCCATTTGATATGCATATTGTTATGTTCAAATGTGAGTGGTTCGATACGACACCAAATATCGGTTGGAGAATCGATAAACAATTTGGATTCGTCGATATAAATCATCGCAGGAGGTATAGAGGGTCCGACACGTTTGCGATAGCAAGTCAGGCTGTTCAAGTCTACTATACAAGCTACCCAAGGCGTCGTAGAGATCGCTTTGACTGGTGGGCAGTATGCAAGATTAAATCTAGAAATACATTCAACGTTGGAGACCCAGCATACCAAGAGGTCCAGATCGAAAAGCCCCAATATTTGGGACAACAGTCTTGTGACATGGATGTTGAATTAGAGGTTGATATACCTCTTGCTGATGAAAATAGAGGGGAGGAAGAGGTTGATATACAAGACTTAGATGTCAACCAGGGGAGAAAGAGGCGTCTTATCCCAAGTATTGAGACTGAAGAAGAAGAAGAAGAAGAACTTTATGAGGATGAGGATGAGGATACAGATGAATTCGACGATGAGGATGATGATGATGATGATGATGAGGCCGAGGCCGAGGAAGAGGACGATGACGATGATTAAATATCGCTATATTTCAGTTGTATCTTGAAGCACCCAATATCTAGTCTCGAATCCTAAATTACCCTATTACATTTGGATTTACAATTACAAGTCTAGTGGAACACAAGATGCCCTTTCATCAAAAGTTACAAGAATTGTTGGTGCATGATTTTATCAGATTTTGTGTATCTAGCTTTTATTCGTACTTCACTTCTGATTGTAATATTTATTTCAGTTTGGGATATTTGCGTATTATTGTATGAGTTTCTTTTTGCAGATGGCACTCCTAGGCCTACTCGTCTGGGCGGCACTCATCGCCCTGCTGCTGGTATGGATATGTTTAGGTTTATATTTATTTATAAATCTATGTTGTCGGTATTTTGTTTATGTGTTTTATTTACAGGGCATGGTTGCGAGCACCCGTACTGGTGGTGCTGGCCGTGGTCGTGGCGGTGGCGGCGGCGGCGGCGGTGGTGGTGGTGGTCGTGGGCGTGGGCATGGGCGTGGTGGTAGCGGTCGTGGTCGCCAGCCGCATTCCCCGGATGTGACCTCCGAGCCCGACTTGGAGAGCCCGATCACAGGCTCTTCCCGCCGTCATTCTTCCTCGGTGCCACCGACATCGTCGTCGAGGCCTGTGACTCCATCCGCTAGCGGATCCGTTCCGCCACCGGATGTACCAGCAGATGCAGCAGCAGATGCAGCAGGGGGCCCAGCAGTTACTGCAGGGTGGGCCTCGGAGTACCCCGGGATTCAGTTTCATCCTGATACCGGGGAGTACATTCGCGGACCCGCGGATCCTCCGACGCCACCAGAGAGGCTGGTGGGCGAGTTCCGACGAGAGCTATGGCCCGCTGGTGAATCGTAAGTAAATTTAAGTTAATTTATTAAATTTGTTTCATTTATTCAAGTTAATAATCCAGTCGTTGCTTCTTTATAGGTTTTTCCCGTGGGATGCTGCCCGGATTCTAGGGCGCATTATCCGGGATAACTACCATGGCCCCTACATCAATTTTTCTGAGGTGCCTCAGGACATGAAGTACGTCTGGCTCGACGAGATGAGGGTATAAATCCGTCGGTGAATTATTAATTATTCTTTAAATTATTAAATTTTTTATTACGTGATATTTGAATTTGTATGTCAGAGGACGTTCTGGTGGCCCCCCCATCGCGAGGAGGCGATCTGCAGGACCTACAAAGCCGCCGCCGGGAAGAAGATACGGGATGCGGTGTACGACCTTCGTACGGCGCATACGAGAAAGGACTGGATCCGGGCGGAGTACTATGAGCAGATGTTGGAGAAGATGGATACTCCGCAGTTCAAGCTGAAATCGGAGAAAGCTAAGGCTAATCGACAGGGCGCGGGTCTGCATACGGGGGGATCAAGGCCCTACGCATCGACGCGTGCAGATTTGGTGAGATAGCGCAAATTCAAATTCATTCTATTATATAATTTCGTACTCTTAATATACGAAGTTAATTAAATTCTACGTATGCAGGTCCGACGGGCGGTAAAGCAGGGGAAAGAGGCGGAGACGGTCACCGCTCACGATGTATTCGTGTATACGCACAAGAGGCGGAAGGACGGGAGCTTCGTCGACGCGAGGGCCGAGGAGACTGATGTAAGTACTTACGTTTATGAGATTTATGTTAGAAATATAATTATTGTTAAGTTAATTAGATAAACTTAGGATTCAGATTATAACTTAGGGAAACATAGGATTTATATTATAACTTAGGAAAACTTATAGTACAAACACATTCATTGGATAGGCTGCGTATCGTGAGGCACTTAGTCGGCTTGAGATCGAGCCCCCTTCCGAGAATGTCGACGAAACGACGCCCACCCAGACGCACTCTTCTATGGCCGCTCGCTACGATGACGTGTTCGTAGAATCCGTCGGCGGCGTTAGGAAAGGGCGCGTCTACGGCTTAGGTTCCATGGCGCCCTCGTTGCAGCCGTCCCCGAGATATCCACCGCCTCCGCCTCCGCCTCCCCCAGCGCCCCCGGTTGACGATGTGAGGGCGCAGCTTGAGACTCTGACCTCCGCGGTGTCAGATTTGCGGGCGATAGTGTTGGGGCGCTATCCGTCTGCTCCCGGTCCGTCTGCTCCCGGTCCGTCTACTGCTGCTGCCGGTGCTTCGGATCGACCTGGTCCTTCTTCCCCCGGACGGCTTTCGTTTAACCGCTCTACGGACGCCCGCATCGTATCGGATAACACCATCTTGACGTTCCTTGACATGTTATCGCCACAGCAGCTACGTGCGCTTCCAGACCATGTCTTGTCCCAAGTGCCGGCACACACGGTGGAGGAGTACATACGCAAAGCGGATGCGGCGGCACGAGCACGAGACGATCTGACGGACGGGGTTTGATTTTGTTTATGTTGTTGGTTTTGTAGACATTTGGATACATTGTATGATCGGATATTTTTTTTATGTTTGGATAATTTAATGTTGGATATTGTATGTATTGTGTTGGTAATATTTTGTTGGATATTGGATACGTTGGATATTGGTGTCGGATATGGATATTTTGTATATGGATATATGGTATTCGATATTGGCTACGTTGGATATTCGTGTTGGATATGGATATATGGTGTTGTATATGGATATTTGGCATGTTTGATATTATGTTGGATGTGTTGTATAAACAGGAAAGAGTCTGTTTGCTGTATTTTTTTTTTTCAAAAATTAGAAGTTAACGACGGACATGCGACCCCTCAGCGACGGATAGCCCGTCGGTAACTGGAGATACTGAGGTTAGCGACGGATTGGCGACGTAAAAACCGTCGCTAACTGGAGAATTTTACATTGAACGACGGTTTAGCGACGGAATATCCGTCGACCTGGTTCTGTTTGATATCAATAAATTTTGCAGTTAGCGACGGATTGGCGACTAACTTACGGCGGACTGGCGACAAAGTCCCGACGGACTATCCGTCGCTAACTGTAGGAATTCAATTTTTCGACGGATTGGCGACGGAATGTCCGTCGCTACCTGGAGAATTTTACCTTGAGCGACGGTTTAGCGACGGAATATCCGTCGACCTGGTTCTGTTTTGATGTCCATAAATTTTGTAGTTAGCGACGGATTGGGGACTAACTTACGGCGGAATGGCGACAACGTCCCGACGGACTATCCGTCGCTAACTGTAGGAATTCAATTTTTCGACGGATTGGCGACGGAATATCCGTCGCTACCTGGAGAATTTTAAAGTTAGCGACGGTTTAGCGACGGAATATTCGTCGACATGGTTCTGTTTGATGTCCATAAATTTTGCAGTTAGCGACGGATGCTTTATCGCTAATACGACGCTAATCCGTCGTAAACCTCGGCGGATTAGCGACGGCATAACGACGACCTACCGTATGGAAAAATCTCTGATACGCTTTTACCGACAAATTTACGACGGATTAGCGACGGAAATTGCGTATCAGAAAATTACTGATACGGTTTTGCCGACTCTTTAGCGACGGAGTTTTCCGTCGCTAACCCTATATCCTGATACATGTTTCGACGAAAGCTAGTCGGTAATCCGTCGCTATATATATTTAAATGCGTCGACGGTATTCCGTCGCTTAGTCGTCGCTGAGCGACGGAGTAGCGACGGATATGTTTTAGCGACGAGGTTATTTCCGACGGCTGTTTGACCAAAATATTCGTCGATAATCCGTCGGTATTTATTTTTGGCGACGGAATACCGACGGATAAGGCCGTCGGTAAATCTATGTATTTTGGTAGTGATGGTCACTGGTGTTGTTAAACCATATGGACTCTTTTCATTTTATTTTATTTCAAGATAATACGGTCAACATAGTAGGTGGCGAGCCTCTATGCCACCTCGCCTTATCTGTGCTCCCACAGCACTCATCATTATTTCCTTCTAGGCCGAATCGGTCCCCAGGGCCCTAGGAACCGTTCGAGGAAATTAAAACTCAAACCTTGTATACAAGTTGTCCATGACCACGCGAATGCGTGTCCGACTCGATTGTAAACATAATCGCATGGTAAAATATATTAAAGAAGTAAAAGCAACAGTGCATCATTAGTCATATTCAATGACTTATTCATTTCATCATTACCATCATTTCATTTGGTGATCTCAACGATCCCAGCTTTATCATTTCTCATTCATTGTTTATTGCAACATATCTCATATCATTCCTTTCTTAAGAGGAACGTAACATTCATTTATTTCATAGGAACATTTATTCAATCATTCATTTCTTATGAGGGACATGCATCATTTCATATTCTTGCAACAGATATACAGCGAGTACATAATTCTAGTGTTTCATTCAGTTCATTGGGTCGATAGCACAGCCAGTTCATTTCTTATTCTATCATTTACAAGGTATCTCATTATTCAAGTGTTTTGTCGTTTCAGCAGTATTAAACATAAGGAACAATGTTATCAATTCATTCTCAGGCATCGAATCACACTAGCAGTTCAATGTGTTGTACATTTCAATAATTCTCAACATAGGCAACTCTATTATTCAGCAACTAAAACATGGGACATTCAGGGACAATTCATAGCATTTCAATACTTTATTTTATTAAGCATGAAGGAGTAAGGAGGAGGAAGGACAGTTCCACTCACTTACAATAAAGGGTCTTCCTGATCCGATCACACATAATTTTACTAAGCGTAGCTCCACCAGCGAGCCACGTTCTAATACCTATTCCGTCTAGCCAGCTAAGAGAGACTGCATTAGTCTCATTCTCCCGATTCCCAACATAAGTCTCGGTCTAACATTCTGATAGCATCAAACAAGCCAACCAAATGCCTCGTGCAGAGCAGGGAATTCTATTCGTGAGCCTGTCTATGATAACCCAAATATAATCTCTACCGGCCGGGGACCTAGGTAAGCCAGTCACGAAGTCCCTGGTTATATGCTCCCACTTTCATTCTGGAATCGACAATGGCTGAAGAAGTCCAGCTGGCCTCTGATGTTCAGCTTTAACTTGTTGGCAAACCAAACATCGAGAGACAAACTGGGTTATCTCCCTCTTCATGCCATTCCACCAAAAGTGCTGACGGATATCACGGTACATCTTCGTACCGCCGGGATAAATGGAATACTGAGAACTGTGAGCCTCTACCATGATCTTCTATCTGATATCTCTACTGGGTACACAAAAATGCTTCCCATATCGAAGTGTACCATCTTCATGGATGCATAACTCTAGCCGTCGTCCTGTCTCACACTCAGCTCTGAGTCGCTGAAGCTTGGAATCGGCTGACTGTGCCATCAGGATCCTTTCGACTATAGCGGACTGAACTTGCATGCCGGCCATCAATGCTACACTGTTAGGAAGGACAACTTCGATTCCCATGTTCTGAAGATCTGCCAATAATTCCGGTTGCGCTGTGAGAAAATAAACTCCAGCTCTCCTGCTCAACGTATCTGCAACGACGTTGGCCTTTCCTGGATGATACTGCTGGTTGACATCATAATCCACAAGTAGCTCTAACCATCTCCTCTGACGCATGTTAAGATCCTTCTGAGTGAACACATACTTCAGGATCTTGTGGTCGGTGAAAATCTCCACCCTATCTCTATATAAGTAGTGTCTCCATAACTTAAGTGCAAACACTACTGCTGCCAACTCCAAGTTGTGGGTTGGGTAATTCCTTTCATGATCACAAAGTTGTCGTAATGCATAAGCTATTACCTTCCCATGCTGCATTAGGACACATCCTAAACCTCTGTCTGAAGCATTATAATACACTGAGAATCCTCCGGTCCCATCTGGAAGCGTGAGAATGGGAGCCGTCATCAAGCCTCGCTTCAATTTTTCAAAGAATTCCTAACATTTTGCTGTCCAAGCAAACTGTACATCCTTGCGGGTCAACTGCGTCATAGGCACTGAAATTCGAACAAAGTCTGAAACGAATTACCGGTAGTAGCCGGCCAATCCAAGGAAGCCACGAACTTCTAAAACTGTGTTGGGTACTGGCCATGTCTCAATGGCCACGATCTTCTGGGGATCCACTTCTACTCCTCCTCTGGTGATGATATGACTCAAGTACGAAATACGATCGAGCCAGAACTCGTATTTACTGAACTTGGCATACAACTGGTACTCCCTGAGAATCTGAAGAACTACACGGAGTTGCTGCTCATGCTCTGCCTCACTCTTGCTATAGACCAGGATGTCATCTATAAACACAATCACAAACTGATCCAAGTATGGCATGAAAATACGATTCATGAGGTCCATGAATACAGCTGGTGCATTAGTTACTCCAAATAGCATAACAAGGAACTCCCAATGCCCATACCTCGATCTAAATGCTGTCTTCGGGATGTCCTGCTCTCTGACTCGGATCTGATGGTATCCTGATCGCAAGTCAATCTTCGAGAATACTGCTGCCCCATTGAGTTGATCAAACAAGTCATCTATCCAAGGGAGAGGATATCTGTTCTTGATTGTTATTGAGTTCAAGGTACGATATTCAACACATAATCTGGACATACCATCCTTCTTTTTCACAAGAAGTATCGGGGCTCCCCAAGGCGATCTACTAGCACGAATGAATTCTTTGGCTCTAAGTTCTTCAATCATCTTGTACAATATCTCTAACTCTGACGGCGCCATCCTGTAGACTCTCTTTGATACTGGGGCTGTCCCTGGGATCAAGTCTATAGTGAACTCGATCTCTCACTCTGGCGGCATCCCTGGAAGCTCTTCTAGGAAAATATCTGGAAACTCGTCGACTATCCGGGGTAACTGTACTGCTGCTACCGCCATCCACAATACCGGAGGAGAAGGTAAAACTTCGCCTCGGGAAAACGAAAACTCTGGCTCGCCGGGAATGCTAAAAACAACCCTGCCAATATGGCAGTCTATTCTAGCATACTGGTCTCTCAACCAATCCATCCCTATGACCACATCATAATCGGCCATCGGGAACTCTATCAACCTAGCGAAAAATTCTCTACCGCTAACTACGATCCGACACAAGAAAAATACTCTATCTACTCCCACAAGTCCATTACTAGTAAGTATATTGAGCCTTACTGATAGTGACTCGAGCTCCAGTCCTATCCGTGTCGTGAATCGTACAGACATAAATGAATGCGATGCACCAGAATCAAATAATACTGAAGCTGGAAAGGTGTTGACGAGAATAATACCTGCCACCACCTCACATGGTGCCAATCCTTCTTCTCCCATGGTCAAAGCCAGCACTTGACCATGTCCTCTGTGTCACGCCCCGACCCAAAATCACCCGAATCATCGTCCTCGCAGGGGGCGTGATGCCGCACGAGCCTGGAGTTGCGCTCGTGCAAGGCAAGATGACAAGTTCTCAAATGATTATCTTTTGATTCGATATTAACAACGAAAGGAAACAGAGTATACGAAACAATTCTCTTTATTGATATCTGAAACTGAGATTACAATGGCTTTCGATAGCCTAACAATATATGCCAGATTGGCTACAACACTCAGGTTCTCTCTTGCCCACAAAGGATTTCACCATTCCATACATCATGCCTTCTATATCTCGGCCGCATCAATCCAGCTGCGTAGTCCGAGCGTCAATGCGATTGTACGCTTCAATGCGCTTCGGCATTCCAAGCCTTAACGCGTTCAAGCACGCTTCGCCGTGAGCAATCCATTTCCTGCACCCTGCATGAAGCTGGTGGAGGATAAGTACGTTCGTTCTCGTACGTACTAAAGCAAAGATCATCTTTCCAAACCGACATTATGATATTTATGTTAAATCATGCAACTTAGCTTATGATCTTGCTATGTTCTCCTTAGGGTCAATTTCATGGCATCTTCGAAAGCGTAAAGCATGTTATCATAGCAGCATGTTATCGAATTGAATAGGCAACAAACAAGCAATCTCGTGTTTGATTCGTGGCGCGACTTACCAAGTCGACGCACTCGCCCTTGCACCGACGCAAGGTGAATACGCCGTAATCCTTCCCTGTCATGTTATTGTGCATCTCTAAGCAGGATCTCTATGCGGGACGCATATGCGCCTACACTTTCAATCCATCGTTCCTTAACTATATGAGGGCCGTTGGCGTATCCGCGCCGGAATGGACTAAAGAAGTTCCTTTCTTTTCTTTCCTTCTTTTCTCTCTATTTGGTCGGGCTGCCCGGCATTTCACGGGTTGGGTCACATCCCAACAACCGAAACGTTCCCGCTGCATACCATCATTTGCGGCTTTTCCCATCTTATTTAAGGATGTGCGCCTACAAAGATTATTCGATTCCCTCCTAGGCCAAAGCGGTTTCGGGGCGCTCCGGCATTTAACCGTTTGGGGGAAACACCCGTGCACGGGCTATTATCACAATTTAATATCGAGCCCATTCCAATCGACCATGCAACGCCCTATCATTCAAGTAATCAAATTCAAACAACCAAATATAGTCTTGAGTCCGAGACTCAGACTTATCATCTCGCATCTCTTTCTTTAGCTTTCTGTGTTCTTATATTTCATACTTCGTTTCAATGATTCAATGGCATCGTGCCTCAACTCAATACTCGTCAACCGAACGACCCGAGGGTCTTGAACACCTTTCGAGGCACCATGTCATATCCGACAGTTTCGCCACATTCATGCCACAACTGTATTCTTTCGCAACGAAGCCATCTTTTATTATCCCGTGCACGTAGGCATGTTCCGACCATAATTCCATATTCTATAACTTAGCATTCAATGTTCGGGGCTTGCGCACTAGGGCGCTCGCCTATTGTCTTCCAATGTTCTAGCCGTCTAACTCGTACAGCAAAGGCACGGTATGGTTCGTGCACTAAGGCACTCGCCGATTACAGTTATCCCATATTCTTACGGCTTGCGCACCGAGGCGCTCGCCTTAGCGATATCCAATGTCCCATAGCAACTCGTGCATATTGATGCACGTTTCATTTCAATTGTTCTAACTTAGTGTTCGACTCACACTAGGATTTTATCTCTGATCGGACCACGCCCGTGGCGTCGATAGGTTAACTTTAGCATACAATGATATATTTGATTTATCGAATGAAGGAGTAAAAAGAAGTCAATCCTCCCACCTTGAGTCGATACGCCTTCATCATTTTGCCGAGCCGATACGGTTCGATTTCATAACTTGTTTGCACGGCCACTCTCCTGACTTAGTCATTCGAGCACTTCGTGCTTCATTGAGTTATACGTCCGATTTGCCTTAGCGTGCCCAAGTCTCGGCCCGTCGCAAGGCGATGATTTGATTTCGCGGACCCCTTACTAAATATTGTAAAAGATCGACCTCTAATATTTTCCCGTCAAAGTATGACCTGTACACGAAACCAACTAAAATCAATACTTGCATCGATTCGGACTTGCGCGTTGGTCGATTCGATTTCTTAGAATCTTCGAGCCGATTCAACGCACTCATCCTTCGGGGCAACGCGGCGCTTCGCATCGATTCAACTCGATGCATTCTTTCGGGACAAGGCAACTCTTCGCATCGACTTAGTTTGATGTGTTGCTCGGGACAACGTAACTCTCGTATCATTTTGCATCGATACATTTCCTTTGCGTCAACGTGACTCGTTGAGTCAACGCTTCAGCGTAATACGCCGTGCGGAGCGGGGCATTACAGAATATACCACTCAAAACAAGGTTCGTCCTCGAACCAAAACTAACACTCCGACTAAGTGTTTTATAGATCGTTTCACGATCTCGTCCCACCAATGTTGTTCAGTCTCACACTATCTCGCAAGCTTTTTATTAACATTTCAAGTCTTCCTTGCAGCTCGATTTGAATTTTTTTTTGTATACAACTCGATTTGGATCCATACCTATATTCAAGGCGTCCCGAAGATATATATATTTTGACCAATTCCAGTGGTAGCAAATTGGAACAAAGCTGACAGATAAATTTCAATCCTATGCTTGCCATCTCGTACTCTCGATCGGACTTATCCTTAGCACTTGTTCTCGCAATTTCATTGCATATGCATATTGATATACACACGATCATCCAACAAAAGTCAAGGCACACGATGCGATTCAAAATTGCATTTCCTATTTCGTATATTTCATATGGACTACCAACTCTATGCGTCGCGTCAAGCCGTCGCGCATCTGATCGCAACGATCCTTCGCAACGCCTTGCGTTCGAAATTGTCACCCAACTATTTCTGAAGTCTGGCTAGGCAACTTATCTCGACATGATTTTTTTATCAACATTCGGGACTACGCCCGCTAAGTGACTTTACCTAGCACCGTGCTTAACTTCTCCCGACGTAACTTTAAATTGACATTGCACAAAGGCCATAATCTATCCGACACGAAAGTTTACATCAAGGCGACGGTGCTCAAGGCAACGATCGCCTTGACACGAAGTCTCTACGATATGCCTTACTTTCGATTCCTATCAAGTAGGAAATTCACTAGCCAAATTCCCAATTTATTCATCTCGCAACATTGAATACACGTTTCGATTCACGCAAGCTCAATTGCAAGGTGAATCCGAAACTAACGACATGACTCGTAAGTCATTCCCTTACCATTCTCTCTCGTGCATAGCACGTTTCTCGCAATCGCCTATCCGAATCACCAAGTCCGTTGGTGAATTCTAGTTCGACCGTCGACCAACATAACCATTCAAGTATTCATTCGACGAATACTCAAACTCTAACTATATCATTCTCAATCGAAAGCTGTTCCAACAATTCTTGATCGCCTAGGCTTATCGTCAACATGCACCGTGTTATATTTGTTATCGGTGCAATCTCATATGCGATATCGCATAGGTCATCTTACGGTCTTACAGCATTCAATTTGATTTGGCGGTCAAGTCTTCTAGGGTCGGCTGCCCCGAAGCTACGCTCGATAATTGTGGATTATCACCGAAGGACAGTTTACTACGAACCATGCTATATCTTATTTCGGAGCCAAATCACGTTCCGACGATTCTATGCGACTACCCAAATTTCAGACAAAACCATTTCTATCGGCGCAACTGATGCGCAACTATCCTCCGAGTCAAGTCATGCACTGCCGTCGATGATTCCACAATTTACGAAACATCTACTCGCATCAAGTTCGAGTCTATCTTATTTGCGGGTCGACACACGAGATGCTATACGCATCGAGCAATCGTCGATGACTTATAGTCTCGTCTTTGATCAATCATAAAATTTATGATCAACCAAGTTCGTTCATTCTTGTATCCTTACTTACAAAATTTTGATAGCGCAAGGCGCACTCCATTTTGTATTCTCACATCGTGCTTACGTTTCCTTGCATATCGATCTTGATAGTTCATATCAATTTTGATAGCAAGAGGGTCGACTTCGAATCCGTTTCAACATCAACTTAACTCGCATCGCATACATCCAAGTTCGCAACAAACTTTTCCATACGCATCTACTCGTTCTCCGATTCGCCGCATCCCGCTATACTTTGATCGCGTAACCGAGTTACCGATTATCCAACATCGTGCCCTCGAGTTATACGATCTTGCCCTCTAAGTTTCGCGTGTTTTCAGTCGTACTCAAATGAGTGTCGCCGTAACATAACCAACTATTTCATAGGCACGGTTTCTCGCGTCAACCAACTTTCTTACCGAAGTCGCACATCGTGCGATTCGATTACAATTCACATCGCCCAACATTTCTATCGAAATCGTAAGTCGTACGATTCGATTCGCCTTAGCCGAACATTTCTATCAAGATCGCAAGTCGTGCGATTCGATTCATCTCGCCCAACATTTCTACCGAGATCGCAAGTCGTGCGACTCACTCGTAAGCTCGAGTTTTCCCTTTTCCGTCGATCCGATTATTGCATCAAGGCATAATCATTTCGCAAGTCTTGGTCGTCCGACCGACTTATAACTTTCGTCCGACGTATCGTTCATCGATACGAGTCTCGCCTTATCGTCCCAACCGATTTTCGAAGAACACTTGCATCAACATACCGTCATACAAATTTTCAATCGAGTCTCGGTACTCTTTCGTCCGTTGCGGACAAACCTTCTGCAATTCTTACAACGTGTCGATGCAAATCATCGTACATGTGATACACCATATACCACTCGAAATCGAGTCATTCATCGCCTACGTGGTATGGCATATACCACTCGAAATTTAAGCCATTTCCCTCGTGCTATACTTAGTATAAACCAACGATCTCTTTCGACTCACGATTTCCGCAGTGATCGTGCTTGATCACAACCGTAACTTTGATTCTATCAAATCCGACGTAACTCGGTCAATGTTCTCGTTTGCCAACATAAGTTTGGCGTGCAACCGAACGATTCGTTCTATTGATTTACGATTTCAATTCTTTTCTTACGTTGCATCTCGTGCAACAATTTATTTGATATGTGTTTCACCTCGTGCAACAAATTTTACTTTCGATACGCATTGTACATCGTGCTACGATTTATTTTCGACACTTTTATTTCACTTTGTACAACGATTCATTTCCAATTTCCTTTGTACTTCGTACAACGATTAATTTGATATGCGTTGCACCACGTGCAATAATTTTTACTTTCAATACGTGTTGCACATCGTGCAACGATCATTTTCGATATTTACCGCACCTCGTGCAACGAATTACTCTCGACTTTCCAAGTCAATGCACAATCCGTTTAACACATTCGGCATTGGCTTATCACTTCTCACTTTCATTTTAACGCATATTTACCATTACTCGTTACACTTCATGCATCATTTTATTTCTCATTCAACATGTTACATTACGACAATATCTCAAATCGTATTTCACAATTTGTTGCGCTTGCAGCAACTAACATTTTTACGGCTCGTTTGCATTCAATGCAATATACCCCTCGCGACTTTCTTAGCAAACATCGTGTAATTTCCAAAACACATACGGCAAAATTACACGATTTGTATTAGACTTATTGTATGGAACATCCAGTGCGGCATCGAGTAGAGTCAAGAGTGATATCAAGTGGTGGTGGGCAACTTCTCGAATTGTAATGAAGCGAGCGTCCAGAGGAAATTGAGCCTAGAGCTCTGATACTAATTTGTCACGCCCCGACCCGGAATCACCCGAATCATCGTCCTCGCAGGGGGCGTGATGCTGCACGAGCCTAGAGTTGCGCTCGTGCAAGGCAAGATGATAAGTTCTCAAATGGTTATCTTTTGATTCGATATTAACAACGAAAGGAAACAGAGTATACGAAACAATTCTCTTTATTGATATCTGAAACTGAGATTACAATGGCTTTCGATAGCCTAACAATATATGCCAGATTGGCTACAACACTCAGGTTCTCTCTTGCCCACAAAGGATTTCACCGTTCCATACATTATGCCTTCTATATCTCGACCGCATCAATCCAGCTGCGTAGTCCGAGCGTCAATGCGATCGCACGCTTCAATGCGCTTCGGCATTCCAAGCCTTAACGCGTTCAAGCACGCTTCGCCGCGAGCAATCCATTCCCTGTACCTTGCATGAAGCTGGTGGGGGATCAGTACGTTCGTCCTCGCATGTACTGAAGCAAAGATCATCTTTCCAAACCAACATTATGATATTTATGTTGAATCATGCAACTTAGCTTATGATCATGCTATGTTCTCCTTAGGGTCAATTTCATGGCATCTTCGAAAGCGTAAAGCATGTTATCATAGCAGCATGTTATCGAATTGAATAGGCAACAAACAAGCAATCTCGTGTTTGATTCGTGGCGCGACTTACCAAGTCGACGCACTCGCCCATGCACCGACGCAAGGTGAATACGCCGTAATCCTTCCCTGTCATATTATTGTGCATCTCTAAGCAGGATCTCTATGCGGGACGCATATGTGCCTACACTTTCAATCCATCGTTCCTTAACTATATGAGGGCCGTTGGCGTATCCGCGCCAGAATGGACTAAAGGAGTTCCTTTCTTTTCTCTCCTTCTTTTCTCTCTATTTGGTCGGGCTGCCCGCCGTTTCACGGGTTGGGTCACATCCCAACAACCGAAACGTTCCCGCTGCATACCATCATTTGCGGCTTTTCCCATCTTGTTTAAGGATGTGCGCCTACAAAGATTATTTGATTCCCTCCTAGGCCAAAGCGGTTCCGGGGCACTCCGGCATTTAACCGTTTGGGGGAAACACCCGTGCACGGGCTATTATCACAATTTAATCTCGAGCCCATTCCAATCGACCATGCAACGCCCTATCATTCAAGTAATCAAATTCAAACAACCAAACATAGTCTTGAGTCCGAGACTCAGACTTATCATCTCGCATCTTTTTCTTTAGCTTTCTGTGTTCTTATATTTCATACTTCGTTTCAATGATTCAATGGCATCGTGCCTCAACTCAATGCTCGTCAACCGAACGACCCGAGGGTCTTGAACACCTTTCGAGGCACCATGTCATATCCGACAGTTCCGCCACATTCATGCCACAACTGTATTCTCTCGCAACGAAGCCATCTTTTATTATCCCGTGCACGTAGGCACGTTCCGACCATATTCCCATATTCTATAACTTAGCATTCAATGTTCGGGGCTTGCGCGCTAGGGTGCTCGCCTATTGTCTTCCAATGTTCTAGCCGTCTAACTCGTGCAGCAAAGGCACGGTATGGTTCGTGCACTAAGGCACTCGCCGATTACAGTTATCCCATGTTCTTACGGCTTGCGCACCGAGGCGCTCGCCTTAGCGATATCCAATGTCCCATAGCAACTCGTGCATATTGATGCACGTTTCATTTCAATTGTTCTAACTTAGTGTTCGACTCACACTAGGATTTTATCTCCGATCGGACCACGCCCGTGGCGTCGATAGGTTAACTTTAGCATACAATGATACATTTGACTTATCGAATGAAGGAGTAAAAAGAAGTCAATCCTCCCACCTTGAGTCGATACGCCTTCGTCATTTCGCCGAGCCGATGCGGTTCGATTTCATAACTTGTTTGTACGGCCACTCTCCTGACTTAGCCATTCGAGCACTTCGTGCTTCATTGAGTTATACGTCCGATTTGCCTTAGCGTGCCCAAGTCTCGGCCCGTCGCAAGGCGACGATTTGATTTCGCGGACCCCTTACTAAATATTGCAAAAGATCGACCTCTAATATTTTCCCGTCAAAGTATGACCTGCACACGAAACCAACTAAAATCAATACTTGCATCGATTCGGACTTGCGCCTTGGTCGATTCGATTTCTTAGAATCTTCGAGCCGATTCAACGTACTCATCCTTCGGGGCAACGCGGCACTTTGCATCGATTCAACTCGATGCATTCTTTTGGGGCAAGGCAACTCTTCGCATCGACTTAGTTTGATACGTTGTTCGGGACAACGTAACTCTCGTATCGTTTTGCATCGATACATTTCTTTTGTGTCAACGTGACTCGTTGAGTCAACGCTTCAGCATAATGCGCCGTACGGAGTGGGGCATTACACTCTAGGTGCGGGTCCCCTCTGCTGAAAACCTCTCTGTCTACTCTGGATCAGGGCTTGGGCATGGGCATACTGCTGCGGTCTCTGCTGCTGGAATGCCTGGGCCTGAGGCGACAAGGGCCTTAGGGATGGGTACTACTGCTGCTGATGGACTGATACTGGAACTGGTCCTCTAACTGAAGGACTAGAGAAGGCTGACGAAGATGAACTCTCCATGTTCGGGCAGTTCCTAACCCTGTGGTCAGGGGTACCACAAACCAAGCACAAACCCTGTGCTCTGCGACACTCTGATACCACATGTCCTGGCTTTCCGTAGTGTGAACATCCCACTGCGGAAGAGTGCTTCTGCTTTGCTGCTGAGGGTACGTCGGAGTTGAATGTTGAACCGACGTTACTGAGGTCGCCCGCCTCGGAGCTCCAATGGTCAAAGCCCTAGCTGCCAAGGCTGGTGCTGAAGATTGATTCATCTGACTGTAGGATCGCTTTCGACCCCCGATCCGATCCACAATCCTCTGGGAGGTATACTCGTGCCTCTTGGCTGCTCTCACACCGCATCAAAAGTATGATGCTCAAACTGCTCCACCGCCAATAGAATCTCTAGATGAAGTCCCTGCTGGAACCGTTGGGCTCTGTCAAACTCGGTTGCTACCAAGGTGGGAGTAAACCGACTAAGTCTGGAAAACTCGGCCGCATATCCATCGACCGTCCTGCCCATCTATTTCAGATTGGTGAACCTCGTCTGTAGATTGTATCGAGCTACAATATCAAAGCATCTTCGCTGCCATCGGAATACTGCCCAAACAATAGGTGCTATTAATCCAACGGCCTGCGATGCCCACCAGCTGCGCGCAAGATCCAATAGCTGCAGGCGCACCACGTCCACCTTCTCGTTCTCGGGCGTCTTCTCCGCTTCTAGAATCACTTCTGTGTCTTGAAGTCAAGCATCTTCGGCAATAGCATCTTCGCTGCCATCGAAGAATGGAGGGTTCAAGCGCTTGAAGCTGTTGGCTGCACTGTTACCCTGATGACCTCCTCTGGTCAGAGCATCTGCCACTGCCTGGTACAATACATCTCCTCGACGATCTTGGAAAGCTAACAATGTCCTGATGAGACCCACCAAAGTGCCATCATCCGGCTCTACAGGCTGGACGGGCTGAACTGGTGGCTCATGACCCCCCGTATGCATGACTCTGGAGGCTACTCCTGAATGCTGGACTTGATCTCCGGGTTACTGCTGTTCTACGGGAGGCGCTCCGCCTTGCTGATCGACAGGTCCAGGAATAATGCTGCTGAAGAAGACGACATAAGGAACAATAAGGAAGGACTAGGACAGATCAAAAGATGCAAGCATGTGATCAGGTCAAGATTTCAGGGATTTAGAAGATACGAGTAGAGATCAAGGGCGAGTACTGATTGAGACATCTATTCGGTAAACCCTCACATATCTTGATTCACAAGACCTGCATGGGCCACCACTTAAACCATGTAACACCCCGGAACCAGAATACTGGAGAGCGGAGGCGAACATAGCCAGCTACGTATATTGAAGTGCAACCCACCTCGCTATATGGTCACGGCTGTCTAGATACATGAGGGTTTAACTACAAACCATCAGTCTCCTAAGGTCGTAAACAAGCCTATTGTCTCAATCTCAAGCAAGTAATAACAGTTACAAGATGTCAGAGCACCAAATATACAATAGTAAGGCATCCCATACATTACATATTCGGATGATCACGAAGCTAGTCGTACAAAATGTCAAGACTAGCAAGAGTTTCAGTCATACGTGATCAACCCTAGGATTTGCCAATCATGTTGCAGCCCGTAGGCAGACAGTAAATAAAGGTACAATCGAGCTAACACGTGCTCGTCGGCTAAACGCCTCAAAAGAATATTTTTACAATAAAGTGGGAGAACAAGGAAACCCACTCATTGCCAGGGTTACGCCTGGTGGTCACCATCTGGCTGGAATGTAGGTAGATCCTGTAGCTCCCCTTCCCGAAAATTTTGAAATATTTTTATTTTAATAGTTTTAGATTATTATAAATAATTATTTACTTATTATTGGTTATATTAAGTTTTGTCTATTAAATATTATTATATATAGACATATAAATATATACTGGAATATATTATAAATATATAGTGATATATGTAACAGAAATATATTTAGTGATATATATATTGGTATATATAATAGAAATATTATGTATAGTGATATACATTTTATAGAAGTATATATAATAATATATATAAATAAATACGTGTATATATATATATATATATATATATATATATATATATATATATATATATAATGGTATATATAAATAAATATATATTTGCATTAGTGATAATAAATATCATTAGTAATAAAAAAAGAATTAAACAAAGGAAGAGAGAAGCAGTAACAGTCGAAGCCCAGAGCGGTCAGCTGAGAGCTGATCCCAGCTCACATGGGCTACGAAGACCCCACAAGCCCACGCGCACCCCTCCCTAATTCCTTGAGCAACTGTAAAATCATATGAGGGTTATAACAAAAGAAACACACATAATATATAACTCTACAACTCTTCTGTTCACACGATATACCAAAAGAGACATAGCAGTAGCAACAGTGGGCCCAGCCCGAAAAACCCCAAGCCTTTTTCCCCCCTTAACCCGAGCTCCCAAGGAGCCCAAACCCAGCCGAGCACCCGCTCGAGCTTCTGAACTAGGCGTATATACTACGCGATCACGAGGGAGTAAACCCTAATCCCTACGAACACCGACCCCATGCGCCTCCTTCTCCACGCGCGCGCGCCGCCCGTGGCCACCGCACAGGCCGTCGCCGGCCGTCCAAGGCCGGCTGGACACATCGGGAGCGCTCGGATGCAGCGGAACGACAGCAGCGGGTAGGCTGCACGACCCCGACTTCGCGGCACGATAGCTCAACCATCGTGCGATCGTTTCCCGTCCTGAAAATGCTGGTACGATCCCGATATAACCAACTCCGACATCCTTCGAATACTTTGATTTATTTTGCGTTATACGCCTCGTAAAATGAGTCCGAAGATTGGCAAAAACCTATCCAGAAAACAGGACAATTTCAGTCCAACTACCCATATTTGAAGATCGATCACGATCGATCTAGTATCGTTTTAGAAATTCTATTTGAACAACTTTTTAGACAACATATAGGGATTTATAACCTAATTTATAGTTTCGAATTTTATCTACTGTGTGCAAAGAAATCAGCTTCCAAAGTTAGAGAAAAATCTGTTTTCAAAACTTGAAAATTCATCCACACGACGTCCGTCCCGCCATTCCGGGCGACGTGGTCATGCACCGTAAGCATCGAAAGCTGCGTAACGGCTTAGTGGTCGTGTGGGCTTTGACGGAATTCAAATTGGTCGCGTGTCGCGACGAATTTGATGCGTATCCGTCGAAATTCCCCGTATCGTGCACGTTGCAAATTCTCCAATTACTTTGTGCACGTTCGTCGGATCGAGACAAAACTTGCGCCAACAGAACCGTATCATTTTTCTGGTCCTGCATGCCAAGTTTGGTCCGATTCTGAGCCAGTTGAAATCGACGTCGTTTTGCGGGTCCCACGGTCCCACTCAACGGGCGATTTTGTGCACGGCCCGCCGGAATCCAACTTTGGACATACGGTTGAGTTCGTATCGGAAAACTGAATCCGTAGACATGTAGTTTGACGACTTTAGAGACTGTTGACCCTGGCACGTTTTTCGGTACAAAGCGGGTCCAACGGCGGACATCGTTTTTGCCCGAAATTATCGTTTTGCCCCTGTGTCCAGAATTGGACTTAAGGACAGGCAATCCTAGCTAATTGGACAATTCTGAGGTCATTGGTATTGTCTGTTTCAGCTTCCGGGGACTGTTGTACGGGTTTTGACTATTGTGGCATTTTGAGTGATTTGGATCATCGGTTTCACCAGCACAGGACCACAGGCGAGTACAGTTTATTGTTTGCATTTCGATATTGATTTTCACTATATTTCATTGATTGGCCATTGATTATGTGATTATTTTCTATTATAAATTGTTGAGTCGGGAATGAGAAGTACCAAGGATGTGTGATCTGACCTTAGACAGTGTAGACAGTGATTCATTATTTCTTGTAGACAGTGTAGACAGTGTAGACAGTGATTTATTTATTACAAAGTAGACAGTGTAGACAGTGATTTATTATTGCATTTAAACTGTGTAGATCATGATTATTAATTTGTAGACAATGTTTCTTTATTTCAATATTTGATGTAGACAGAGTAACTTTAGACAGTGTAACTTTAGACAGTGTAACTTTAGACAGTGTAACTATAGACAGTGTAACTTAGACAGTGTAACTTTAGACAGTGTAGACAGTGTCGCATAATTGTCCCGAGACCGATCACATATCAAAGGTACTTCTAACAGTCGGGGAGAGTGTTTTGTGTCTATTTATTTACTATTGGTTTTCATATTTCTTGTTTATTTTCAAAACTCATAATTGATGTATAACCTTTGTTTTATAGTCATCTTCTTTATTTGAAATTGCATTCAGTGAATTGTGCTCGTTCCATTCCTGACTGGAAACCAACATTTTCAGGTTAGCTGTGGATTCACTTAGCTTGGGGAGTGACGGGAATACTTGCAGCCAGAAGCCTAGAGACTAGTTAGATAGTCAAGTTATAGTCATTCAATATTTGTACAAGTTTATATTTTTCCTGCAAATGTAAAACTTATGATCATTGTAAATTAAATTAATTATGTGAATGAGCATCTTTGTGATTATGATCTTCATGGCCGTGACAGCGTACTACCGCCGACACTGCGGCGTAGGCTGGCTTGGACACGTCTCGTATCCGTTTAAAAAAAAAATGGGTGCGGGTCGTGACAGATCCTCTGGAGCTACTCCGAAATATGGCCATACAAAACCAGCTGGGTCAGATCCCAGAAAGAACAAGTGCCACAAATGAGGCTTCACTTAGGAACTAAAACCAGCATATCATAAATGAATATTAAAGATAATTATAAACGAAACTGACAATAATAAAGATAACAACAGTAAATTGAGTATGAGAAAACCATTCAAGTAGCCAGGTCACAACCCTTAAACCAAATAAGGACCGGGGTTGGAACCCTTCACCTGAATAGAAACTCGTCTCAACTACTTATTGGTAAAGTAAATAGGATGAGCTCGACATAGGGTGAAATAAGTCGATAAACGAAGAGAGGACACATAACTGCTCCGGGAGCCAGGTTACAACTCTTAAACCAAACAAGGATAGGGGTTGTAACCCTTTGCCTAAACAGGACTGGACCCCTGATCTTTATTGTTAAGGCCAGTATAGATAATCATGCTATTGAAGTAAGGTAAAAACATGACGAGCAGGGCATGGGGTGCAACAAGATAATAAACGAAGAGGACACAGAACTGCTCCGGGAGCCAGGTTACAATCCTTAAACCAAACAAGGACCGGGGTTGTAACCCTTCGCCTGAACAGAACTGGTCCCCTGATTTGTTATTGTTAATGCAAGCATAAGTAATCATGTCATGTCACAATCTGGTACAGGAACAGGACAAGACTAAGTTGTGCTAGACTCCATCCAATCAATCACGGCCAAGCAAGTAGTACGGCTCGATACTTTAACTAACTAGGGTTATCACAAGCCTAGTTACTAACAAGATGCAATGAGATTATTCCAATAGCCACAAGCCCTGCAGACCATCCAGGTTATCCAGGCCGAATGTCCTTTCATGAAAGGTTCAACACATGACTGTGTGCTGGAATTGTGCCCTACTCGTCGGTAGGCTACAAGTCCACTTAGTGCGCCCAGATAACAGGATTGCCTGTAGCTGGAAAATCTCTCCATGACTACTGGAATTTCTAGTTATTAGCCTTAGTCAATTTCAGTAGGTACCCCTGAACGTGGAACTCAGGGGTCCCTGCCCTAGACATGATGCAAGACAATACTGGTTCACTTGTACAAACACAATCGTCTACGATGTCCAGGCCATTCATTCTTGTCATGTCAAGTTTACTTATCAAGAGTGCGCCACGACTGGCCATTATCATGTCATGCAATTTGTCATGCCTTGTCATGTCAGGTCATGCAAATTTTCTTGTCACACTATGCCATGTACAATTGCTATTTCAATTATGTCAATCAATTCGTAATTTATCGAGTTCAGGACAAAAAACGTAAGGATATAAAAGGATAAAGGCGTACGCCATAGGGACTCAAGGTCTCTACGCACGTACTACCGGTTACGCTAGTGAAACTCTACGCGTAAAACTCTACGCTAGGCCAAGGGGCCTCAAGCATAAAATTGGTTTTATGCTGGCAAGGGCAAAGTGAAATAGCTCTACGCGAGCCAGGGTGCATGCCGGTGGGGCTTTACGCGAGCTAAGGCTTTACGCTAGCAAGCCGTAGGCGAGCGAGGCTCTACGCGAGTGAAATCTACGCGAGTGAAACTCTCGAGCAAGACTTTACGCACGCGAGAGTCTGCTCGAGCCAGGATTTTATGCGAGCACGATTTTATGCGAACGGGAGGGCCTCGAGCATAAAATTCGAATGAACTCGACGTAGAACGGAGTATGCTGGCACGCTAATGCGTGTGCGTAAATAGCTGAATAATACGCTGTCACGTAAAATATGGGCATAAAAGCTAAGACACTACGCTAACGCGTTAGAACGTGTGCGTAAAACTCTATCTTCTTTCCATGGCCAAGAAAACAGGCGTACAAGCTCACGAATCCAAGCAAGTCCCATCTCGATCAAGTCTCAATGAAATTCGACTATTCCAGAGCAAAACTTGCGTAAAATCGAAATCCCTATTACATGGAACTCTCCAATTTGAAAACAACCAAGTTTCAGAAGATCAAACCCATGAAGATCAAAATTACTAAAACTTAGATCTACATTAAATGAGCCATGGAATTCGAAAATGCTAAATACTAAAGTGACGTAGAATCTCATGAGGAAGACAATGGAACAACAAAATTTGAGTTCCTTCATGAAGCAAGTTGCACTTGCCTACGATGGGGTTCGGTGAGGAAGAAGAAGAGGAATAGTAGTAATGAGAAAATTGAATGAAGAGAAAGAAAGGTGGTTGGGGTTTAATAAATGATGAAGGGTGGAAGGTAGGGGTTTGCACTCCAACCCAAACCGAACCAAATCAAGCCGAACCCAACCGAACCCAGTGCATGCCAGAACCAAGAAATGCTGACTAACTCATGCCAATGCAGAACTCAAGGCTAGCCAATCAGGACAAGTCTAAATACAGGTCCGAAATCACGTACACGTAAACCAAAATACGTAATACAAACTATGGTCGCTACAACTCTACCCACCTTAAACGAATTCCGTCCTCAGAATTTAATTAAGAGGCTAGAGAGGCAAGGACAAGCTATACTAATCACAGGCAAGTTATAACTAAGCAACCAATCAGGCAATCATTCATTTAATCAAGGAACAGAGAACATAAGGCACAAGGAAGACATTATACCTTACAAGTCAAACAGGTCGGGATATCGCGATCGGATATCGTCCTCACGCTCTCACGTTGACTCCCCCAAAGAGTGATGACCCCAAGCAATACGGACTAACTTAATAGTCTTGTTCTTGACTATCTTCTCTCTCTGGTCCAATATAGACACGGGCCTCTCCTCAGACTTGAGTATCTTCTCTCTCCGGTCTACTAACCTAGTTGACCCGCAAGAATGTGCATTTTGCTTGGACAGCAGAGTGCCAGGATTCTTTTGAGAAGTTGAAGCGAGGCTTGATGACGGCTCCCATTCTTACGCTTCCAGATGGGACCGGAGGATTCTCAGTGTATTGTGATGCTTCAGGCAGAGGTTTGGGTTGTGTTCTGATACAACATGGGAAGGTAATAGCTTATGCGTCACGCCAACTTCGTGATCATGAGAGAAATTACCCAACCCACGACTTGGAGCTAGCAGCAGTAGTGTTTGCACTTAAGTTATGGAGGCATTACTTGTATGGAGATAGGGTAGAGATTTTCACCGACCACAAGAGCCTGAAGTATGTTTTCACCCAGAAGGATCTTAACATGCGTCAGAGGAGGTGGCTAGAGCTACTTGTGGATTATGATGTCAACCTGCAGTATCATCCTGAGAATGCCAACGTCGTAGCAAATGCATTGAGCAAGAGAGCAGGAGTTATTTCCTAATAGTGCAACCTGAGTTGTTAGCAGATCTTCAAAAGATGGGTATAGAAGTTGTCATTCCTACTAGTGTGGCACTGATGGCCAGTATGTAAGTTCAGTACACTATAGTTGAGAGGACCCGGATGGCGCAGTCAACAGACTCTAAGCTTCAGTGGCTTAGAGCAGAATGTGAGGCAGGACGAAGACCAAAGTTATGCATTCATGAAGATGGTACACTTCGACATGGGAAGCGTATTTGTGTGCCCAATGAAGATATCAGACAGGAGATCATGGTAGAGGCTCACAGTTCTCAATATTTTGTTCATCCCGGTGGTAGAAAGATGTACCATGATATTTGTCAACACTTTTGGTGGAATGGCATGAAGAGGAAGATAGCATGGTTTGTCTCTCGGTATTTGGTTTGCCAACAGGTTAAGGCTGAACATCAAAGGCCAGCTGGACTTCTTCAGCCCTTGCCAATTCCAGAATAGAAGTGGGAGCATATAACCATAGATTTCGTGAC
Organism: Iris pallida; assembly: GCA_029216955.1. Taxonomy (NCBI): domain Eukaryota; kingdom Viridiplantae; phylum Streptophyta; class Magnoliopsida; order Asparagales; family Iridaceae; genus Iris; species Iris pallida. The sequence continues at coordinate 43,666 of JANAVB010000893.1, forward strand.
TAGATTACCTAGGTCCCTGGCCGATAGAGATGCTATTTGGGTTATTATAGACAGGCTCACGAAGGTGGCTCACTTTCTCCCGTTCAGAGTTGGTCAGTCGACGGCTCAGCGAGCGGAGATGTACCTCAGGCAGATCGTCAGATTTTACAGTGTACCAGTCAACATCACTTCGGACAGAGATTCAAGATTTATGTCGCACTTTTGGCGTAGTCTGCAGGAGAGTTTGGGAACTCGCCTCCAGTTCAGCTCGGCTTATCACCCGCAGACAGATGGTCAGTCGGAGCGTACCATACGAACCTTGGAAGATATGTTGAGATCTTGTACACTCGACTTTGGTGGTTCATGGGAAGACCACCTACATCTGGTGGAGTTCTCGTACAACAACCGTTTTCAGGCCAGCATCCAGATGGCACCGTTCGAGGCATTATATGGTAGGAAGTGCCGATCCCCGCTAGCATGGGACGATGTTAGAAAGAGGCACATGCTCGGTTCGAAAATGATTGCTCAGACAGTTGAGGTGGTCAGAAGAGTCAGAGATCATCTTCGCGTTGCGCAAGATCGCCAGCGTCATTGGGTCGATTCTCATCGGCGCTCTGTTGTGTTTTCTGTCGGCGACCATGTATTCCTGAGGATTTTGCCTAACCGTAACATCATTCGTTTCGGCGTACGGGAAAAGCTTAGTCCTAGGTATATAGGACCGTTCGACATTCTAGAGCGAGTAGGAGATGTATCCTATCGTCTCGCTCTTTCGTCGTCGTTACATGAGATGCATGACGTGTTTCATGTATCCCAACTACGACGGTATATTCTAGACCTGAGCCATATTCTGGATCATTCAGAATTGGTTGTTGGTACTAACCTTTCGTATGAGAAAAGGCCCGTGTCTATATTGGACCGGAGAGAGAAGATACTCAAGAATAAGACTATTAAGTTAGTCCGTGTTGCTTGGGGTCATCACTCTATGGGTGAGTCAACATGGGAGCGTGATGATGATATCCGATCGCAATATCCCGACCTGTTTGACTCGTAAGGTATAATGTCTTTCTTATGTCTTATGCTCTCAGTTCCTTACTTGGACGAATGATTGCTTGATTGATTGCCTTGTTATAGCTTGTCTGTGATTAGTATAGCTTGTCCTTGCTTCTCTAGCATCTTAATTAAATTTCGAGGACAAAATTCTTTTAAGGTGGGTAGAGTTGTAATAACCATAGTTCGTATTACGTATTTTGGAATACGTGTACGTATCTTGACTCGTATTGCATATTTCATTGTATGGTATATTTGGGCATTTCATTGCTTGGTTTATCTTGGTTTGGTTCGGCTTGGCTTGGTTTGCTTTTGAGTTCATCATGAACCAAAGGAAAACCACCTACCTACCACCATCACCATTTATTAACCATAAACTCCTTCTCTCTACTTATTTACTTCTCTCCATTAACTCTTCTTCTTCCTCCATTACTCCCTTCTCCTACCAGAGAGAGAGGCCTAGGCAAGTGCATCTTGCTTCATGGAGGAACTCAACTTTTGTTGTTCCATTCTCTTCCTTACAACATCCTGAGACACTTTAGTACTTAGCATTTTCAATTTCCATGGCTAAATTCATGTAGATCTAAGTTTATTTTATTTTCGAATTTCTTGAGTTTTGATCTATTTTAACCTTGTTATTTCCAAGTTTTGATGGTTCCATGTTATAGAGAATTTCATTTTGCCCTATTTTGACCTATAGAAGTTCAGATTCTGACCTCGGATGATGGATTTATGGAGCTTGGAAGCTTGGCCTTTATGGTTCTTCTTCTCGAAAAATTGGAGAAGAAGAACAGTGCTTGACCGTATGACTTTTCATGCGGCAAGTTTCTCTGGCCGCCTGGTCCTCTGAGCCGCATGACTCTGATTTAACCCTGACCGCATGAACTTTCATTCTCATCCGCATGAACTTTTTCCTGGCCGCATAAGACTCAATCCCACTGCCGTATAAGATCTATTTTCCTGAGCCGCATGGACTCGATAATTCGAGCCGCATGAGAATCAGTCCCTGAGCCGCATGAGTTTCTGATCCTTGCCACATGAGGCCCATCCTTTCCCTGGCCGCATGAGATCCTTTCTCCTAGCCGTATGAACTTTTTTCCCTGAGCCGCATGCGCCCCCTCTTCTCCTGGCCGCATAAGACCATGTCTTCCCCCAGCCGCATGGACTTCTGATCCCGAGCCGCATACCCCTGCTTCCCTCCTGGCCGCATGAAGTCATTTCCTCTAGTCGTATGAGCTTACTCCCCCACAGCCGCATATGCGCGCAACTTCCAGCCGCTTGAGCTTATTTTCCTTAGCCGCGTGGCTCCTTCCATAGTCCTTGTCCTCTTTTATTATATTATTATTATTATTATAATATTTAATGCTACATTTATGCTCATATTTCTTGACTCTCTGTGAAGGCTTGTACTATATAGATTTTGCACATATGTCCATGAACCCGATAATGGCCCGCCATGGCGCACCCTTGACAAGTAAACCTGATATGATATATCTCGATATGCTGATATGACATCTAGCCTGATATGAAAAGTACGAATAACTTGGACACCATGGGCGATTGTGTTTGTACAAATAAACCAGTATTGTCTTTCATCATGTCTAGGATAGGGACCCCTGAACACCACGGTCAGGGGTACCTACTGAAATTGACTAAGGCTAATAACTAGAAGATCCAGTAGTCATGAAGAGATTTTTCAGCTACAGACAATCCCGTTATCTGGGCGCACTAGCGGACTTGTAGCCTACCGACGAGTAGGGCACATTTCCAGCACACAGTCACGTGTTGCACCCTTCTTAAACGGACATTCGACCTGGATAACCTGGATGGTCTGCAGGGCTTGTGGCTGTTGGAATAATCTTATTGCATCTTGCTAGTAATTAGGCATGTGATAACCCTAGCTAGTTAAAGTATCAAGCCGTACTCATTGCTTGGCCGTGATTGATTGAATGGAGTCTAGCACAGCTTAGTTTCGTCCTGACCCTGTACAAGATTGTGACATGACGTGATTACTTATTTTTGCCTTAACAATAATGATCAGGGGTGCAGTTCTGTTCAGGCGAAGGGTTACAACCCCGGTCCTTGTTTGGTTTAAGGGTTGTAACCTGGCTCCCGAAACAGTTCTGTGTCTTCTCTTCATTTATTATCTTATTACCTTTCCAACAAGTATTTGAGACGGGTTTCTATTCAGGTGAAGGGTTGCAACCCCGGTCCTTGTTTGGTTTAAGGGTTTTGATCTGGCTGCTTAATGGTCTCCTCGTACTCAATTTACTGTTGTTATCCCTGTTATTATCAGTTTCGTTTATAATTATCTTTAATATTCATTTATGATATGCTGGTCTAGTTCCAAAGTGAAGCCTCCTTTGTGGCACTTACTCTTTTTGGGGTCTGACCCAGCTGGTTTTGTATGGCCAGATATCGGAGCATCTCTAGAGGATCTACCTATCTTTTATCTAGATGGTGACCACCAGGCGTAACCCTGGCAACGAGTGGGTTTATTTTTGGATCTTCCACTCTATTATAAAATTATTCTTTTGAGGCATTTAGCCGGCGAGCACGTGTTTAGCTCGATTGCACCTTTATTTACTGTCTGCCTACGGGCTGTAACATGATTGACAAATCCTAGGGTTGATCATGTATGACTGAAACTCTTGCTAGTCTTGACATTTTGTATGACTAGCTTCATGATCATCCAAATATGTAATGTATGGGACGCCTTACTATTGTATATTTGGTATTCTGACGTCTTGTAACTGTTATTGCTTGCTTGAGATTGAGACAATAGGCTTGTTCATGACCATAGGAGACCGATGGCTTGTTGTTAAACCCTCATGTATCTAGACAGCCGTGACCGTATAGCGAGGTGGATTGTACTTCAATATACGTAGCTGGCTATGTATGCCCCCGCTCTCCAGTATTCTGGTTCTGGGGCGTTACACTCATTCCCAAGGAGGGAAGGATGCCATATGGGTTATCGTTGACAGGTTGACGAAGTATGCTCATTTCATACCCTTCAATGTGGGACTTTCCACCGAGAAGTTGGCAGAGCTATACAAGCAGCAGATAGTTTGCTTACACGGAGTACCAGTGAGCATCGTATCAGACTGGGATAGCAGATTCACATCCCATTACTGGAGGAGCTTGCAGGAGGAGTTGGGCAGTCGGCTCAAATTCAGTACAGCATACCACCCACAGACTGATGGACAGTCCGAGAGGACGATTCAGACGCTCGAGGACATATTGAGAACTTGTGTACTGGACTTCGGAGGATCATGGGAGAGTCATCTTCACTTGGTAGAGTTTTCATACAACAACAGCTACCAAGCCAGCATCGGTATGTCTCCATTCGAGGCATTATATGGACGACGATGCCGTACACCGCTCTTTTGGGATGATATTGGAGATAGAGTTATGCTTGGGCCAGAGATGATCATTGAGGCAGCAGAGAAGGTCAGGATGATCAGAGACAGACTCAGAGTTGCTCAGGATAGGCAAAAACACTAGGTCGATGCTAGTCGCAGACCGATGGAGTTTGTCGACGGAGATATGGTGTTGGTGAAGATATCACCTACCAGAGGACGATCCGATTTGGACGAGGCGGCAAGTTGAGCCCTAGATACATTGGACCGTTCGAGATAATCGACAGGATCGGAGAGGTAGCTTACAGGGTTGCACTACCACCCAACCTGGCAGGAGTTCACGATATCTTTCATGTGTCTCAGCTGAGGAGATACGTTTTCGACCCCAGCCATGTACTGGATCATTCAGAGTTGGAGATCAGACCGAGTCTTGCAGTTACTGAACAGCCAGTAGAGATATTGGACCGAAGGGAGAAGAGGCTGAGGAACAAAGTCATACCCTTAGTCCGAGTAGCTTGGAGCCGTCACTCTTCAAGAAAATCTACTTGGAAAAGGGAGTCGGACATGAGGGAGAGATATCCTTACTTGTTCGACCCACCAGCCGAGAGGGAACCATCCGTTCCCGCTTGATACCTTAGAGGTTAGTCTTAATAGTAGTTTTAGTCATTGTTGAATTGCTTGCTATATTAAATGTTTGTAGAGTCTTCTATCCTTGTGAATTTCGAGGACGAAATTTTTCAAGGAGGAAAGATTTGTAAGCCCCTGTTATTTATATATTTTAAATTAAAGGTTTTTTTTAAACACAAATGACATTTTTAGCCTTAAAATAATTTATTATAATTTTTAGGAATTTTCTAGAATTTTCAAATAATTTTTAAAGACTAAAATATCATTTTACAAATTTTAAAATTAGTTTTGTAATTATTTAAATTGTTTTAAGTCAGTTTGCAATATTAGATTTGTTTGTACAAATTTAATATTTGCACAGAACACAGCGGAGGTCAATTTGCAAATTTAGATTTGCATATAGTTAGGGCGGTGGGTTAATTTTGTAATTTATCGAAAGTCGATGGTTTTTCTGCAAAACAACCATCGACGACCACCTCCTTCATTTTTTCGTCTTCCCCGACGATTAGCCTAAACCCTAACCCTAAACCCTAAATCCCTAAACGAAACCCTAATCTAAACCTAGAATTTTCCCTATAAAGTCCCCCCCATTCGAAACCCTAACCCTATTCCTCTCCCCGACCGCCCTAGCCGCCTCTCTCGACCAAAACACCCCAACACCCTCGCCGGAAAACCTAGATCTACTGTGGCCTGCCGCCCTAGACAATGCCGACGTCTCCGACCACCTGCTAAAGTGGTTCACTCGACGAGACGAACGCATACCTATTTTTCTCGAGCCATCCCGACGTCTCCTCCGATGCGCAGCAGCTCCGAACGCCAACCATTGCCTGGACACGTACGTGTCGTTTCATCCTCAGCTTCGACATCTGTGTCCTCGTTTTCATACATACCCGTGTCGCCTTCGTAGTCGTGGAGGTGTCGTTGTGGCCTTGGACACGGGAGACTCAGTGTCAGAACATGTGGGTATTCGCCTCGGACATAAGAGTCGTGTCAGATGCAATCGTTTCATGTCCCTAACTGTCAGGACACGAAACTTGGATTTGTTGGGTTTCGGGTTATTATGGGTTGATTAATGTTATTGGGTTTAAACCCGTTTAATTAATGGGTTCTGGGTTTGGTTACTATTCATGCGGGTCGGGTTTGGCCATTAGCCTATTGGGCTGGGTTTTGATTATATATATATATATATATATATATATATATATATATATATATATATATATATATATATATATATATATATATATATATATATATATATATATTTATATATATATGTATTATATTAATTATTTATATATTATAACTGTTATATATATTTATATATACTGTTATATAATGTATTTATATGTATACTGTTATATACTGTATTTATACATATTTATATTATATTGAGTATTTTCTATAATATATATATATATATATATATATAGATATATATATATAGATATATATATATATATATATATATATATATATATATATATATTATTGTTATATTTATGTATATCTATGTATATATATTTTTATATATGCTATTTAATATATATATACATGTGGTTTCTATGTATATATATATATATATATATATATATATACATATATATATATATATATATTTGTGCTAGGTTTTAATAGATGTGAATTTACAATGTTATTTTATCAGTAAATATTATGGTTAAGTATATTTTACTACATTAAAATATTATTATATTATTTTAATATGCATATGTTTATATATTTAATTTCGTATTTTTACGTAGCCTGTTAATTATTGCCATTTGAGTCCAGACCTAGCATGGGTTTTGTGGACTTAAATGAGTCTAAATACATTCAAGGATCTGTACGCGTCATATCGGACTTGATTTATGGCCTTGGATCCCATATCTGGACTTCGGTTTAATTTTGTATACGTGGATAAATATATTAAATAATTAATTGTTTATTTTCAGGAAACTGTACCTTGCTGTATTTGAATTGTTAGACAGTATATAAGTGCTGTAAAAATCTGGGAAAAAATTATATTTAAATACTATGTTAATTTAGTTAATTTAATATAATTTTTTCAGGATTTAATTTGTATTCTTGCCATTTTATAAAGATAGGAAAACAGAACTCATTTCTCAAAGTACTTATGTTTACTGATTTTTAATAAATATCCATATTAGTTTATAAATTCCAAAAAATTAGTATAACTTTCTATAAATAACAAGGATCATTTTGTTACTTTATTTTATATATATGAATCTTTTTGACTATCTTATCATTGTTGAAACACAGTGTACAGTCTGATTTATTAATTAAATAATATGTCTTGTGAAGTTATGTATAATTTTGGGATATTTTAGTATTGGGACACCCTACCTTAGTATAGAGACCCTAAAAAGTTGGTTTAGGTATTGTGTCATCCCACATTGGTCTCCTATGCTAAGTCATCACTTGGCTAGGTGTCCAGTTAGAAAGTCGTGTCACACCACTATGTCCTAGTATTGGCTTAGTATAAAAACTAAGATTATATCCTTTTTGACAGTGACAGGACTCGGACATCTATAACTTCATATTCATATCCTTGCTTTGCACAAGGCAAGTACCCCTACTGTAAGCCCCCTGAATTTCAGGATTATTTTAAAATTTTCTAAATGAATTATTTTCTATTATTTAATTATTTTGATCATTAATGTACCTTTCCGTAACTTTGATTTCTAGAGCGTCAGGGATCCCAATATCTGTAAACTCTCTTTACGAGTTTTGAAGTAGACAAGATTATCTTCATTTTGATATATTATGTCCCACTTGAACTCGTTCCCTTGTGCTCTTTTTGTGTATCGCGCAACTTCGGGCCAACTTAGACCAATTAATCGTTGAATTATTTTCCACTTTTCTTTGATCTTCGTTTGCACGTTACCGTGACTTTAATTTAGGAGCACCAGACCAGTCGTTTTCTCAGAACCAACTTCTCATGAACGATCTACTCGAGACGCTCTTCACCCATGACCTTCGTGTCCCACTCAGACACTCCATTTGTGCTTTATTTTATTCGCACAACCTTTCGGTTCAATTTAGGCCGATTTTATCTACCGTGAAACCCGATTTAATTTCCAATTTAATTTCGGGATCCGACATCGATCCAACCTAGTCGACCCAAAGTATGGACGTGGCCCACATGAAGCCTACTACCCACATGAAACTTGTGTCCCATTTATTGGAGTCCCCGCATATTATTTATTTTCCCGTGATCATAAATCGTATTAATTTCTTTATTGCACCGGTTCGATTTTGACCCGACCCGGCTCGACCGAACCCGAGCCCAAGCTCCATATTGTTCTCCATGACTGCCCAAATACCCCACATAATTTTCCTATTTTTTCTATTTTGGAAATATCACTTCTCTCTCTCTACTCTATTAATATCTTAAATATCTCATGTGTGTATAATATATATTAATATATATATATATATATACATATATATATATATATAATATATATACACTCTCACTCTCTCTCTCTCCTATTATTTACACCACCTCACAGCACTCCCCCCTTGAACCGACCTCTCTCTCCCTCTTCAATAATATCTCTCCTCTCTCTCTCTCTCTCTCCTTCTATATTATTACACACACATTTAATTATAACTCACCCTCTCTCCTCACGCACCACCTCACCCCCTCACCCTCTCCCATCACAGCACACAAGAACATCCCCCCAGTGGCCGACCTCTTTCTCCCCCCTCTCAATATCTCACTCTCTCTCTCTCTATCTCTCTATTCTCACTCTCTCCTTATATTATATACACTCACACACATACAAAAGCAAACACAACACACACACACACACTCCATCCATCTCTCTCCTCTCCTCTCACTCGGCCGAACACCACCACCACCCCCTCCATGCTCGGCCGAACACCACCACCTCCATGGCCGAGCTCCTCCTTCCTCCTCCTCCCTCTCATTTTATCATCATCTTCTTCATCTACATCACACCACCATTAATATTACCACCATGCAAACCACCACCACTAACCATCACCAACACACCTTCCACCACCGCCCGCACAGCCCCCCCCCCCCCGTGCCCCGACGAATGCGCCGCCGTACGCCGCAGCAGCAGCTGCAAACAGCAGCAGCAGCGTACATCAGTGGTCGCACGCGCACGCGCACGGCCACGCGCGCCGGCGCCGCCCGGCCAACAGTCGCCACCACGACCCCCTCCCTGATGTGCGAGCCCTAGGCTACCTCCCCCAGGCCTCCACCCTCCTTCCCCGATGAGCCAAATAGGCTATTTGTGCATTTACGTCGAAATCCCGCCGTGACGCGCGATTTCAAGTTTCAGAAATTGTGTTTCGGAATAGTGACTTCGCGCATGTTTACTGGAAGATCCGACCGTTGGATCGGCGAACTTTTTCTCCGTCGCAATCTCGGTATATATCTCTTCACTCTCCTCAACTTTTGTCCGTTTTTTATCGTTTGATACCTCAAAACTGGCCACCAAATTGACGTCTTAAATTGAACTGTTTTTGGACAGTTTCGTGACGCCAACTTCCGCGGGTTCGTATCTTCGTCGTCGCAGCTCCGGTTGGTGTGCTACCAGTTCCTATGCACAGCTGGTATAACCCTCTTCCTGCCCTTTAAGTTTCGTTTCATTATAAGCATGTCTGGTTGGTCGAATTCGACGCCCAAAGTTGGCCGTCCGAATTCTTTAATTTGTACTTGTTAAATTCTATTTTTGAACTCGGGACTTTGGATTCAATTTCTGACACCACCAGTAGACTCGTGGCATCGTTCTGGCATGTTTTCATATAAAATTTGCTTGATTTGGAGAACGTGGGCCCTGGCACGCATTTTGGTACAAAGTGGGTCCCACATTCCGAGTCAACGGGTCACTTTGAGATCGGCTCATCGGAATCCAATTTTGGATATACCGTTGAGTTCGTATTGTCATTCTGGACTCGTTGACATATAATTTGCTGAGTTTTGAAGACATTTGCTCCGGCACACATTTTCGTGCAAACCGAATTCCAAGTGTCCGCGTCAACGGACCATTTTGTGATCGGCACATCGGAATCCTATTTCGGACATACCGTTGGGTTCGTATCATCATTCTGGATTCGTGGAAATATAATTTTCTAGTTTTGTAGACTTCTATTCTGACACATTTTTGATGCAAAGTGTGTCCACGGACATCATTTTGACCCGAAATTACCGTTTTGCCCCTGCGTCTAAATTGGACTTATGGGTAGGCTATCCTAGATAATTTGACCATTCTGGACACGTTGGTGATATTTATTTTATCATCCGACAACATCTGTAGTTTTTGCTTATGTATATCCTTAATTTGTAATTAATTATTTTTCCAGAATTGGTTACTTTCTATTTTTGAATTTTTATATATATTTTAATTTCTGTAAAAATCTGGAAAGAATTGTATTTAAATACTATGTTAATTTAGCTAATTTATTATAATTTTTCCAGTATTTAATAAGTACTTTTGGTATTTTATAAAAATGGGAAAACAGAACTCATTTTCAGTATATTTAAGTTTGCTGATTTTTAATAAATATTTATGAGGGTTTATAAATCCCAGAAAAATTAGTAAATTTCTATAATTAACAAGGATCATTTTGGTACTTTATTTTATATATATTTGAGCTTTTTGTCTATCTCAAAAATTGTTGGAACATAGTGTACAGTTTGATTTATTTATTGAATAATTACGACTTTCAATATTTTGTGTTGTTTTGAGTTATAGACATATTGGACCTCACCCCGCACTAGTATAAAGGCTCTAGAAAATTAGTTTGAATATAGTGTCACTTCATATTAGACTTTTATGCTAGGTCCCCACTTGGCTAGTATCCAGTTAGGAGTCGTGTCACACCACCAGTGTATTGTTGAACATAGCTTAGAACTGAGTTTGTATATCATTATTGACAGGACACCGGACATCTATCTTCGTACTAGTATTCTTGCTTTGCTCGAGGCAAGTACATCTACAAACTCATTTACTGTCTTTTAATGCTAGAAAAGTATTAACCATGTTAAAATACTGATCCTTGAGGTAGCGAGTTAAATATTCACATGTTGTATTACTTTCAGTACTTGTCATGCTTAGGACAGTTATCATATCTTCACATGCTTCTTACTGGTTCTCAGTACATGTTTCACTATGCTTTATACTACTCGGAGTATTCACATGTTTCATACGGCTCCCAGTACCTGCCATGCTTATACTACTCCCAGTATCTCTCACATGTTTTTACTGTTCTCGTATCTCTAACATGATAGAATATGGGTTATGGGGAAACTGTTAGTTGTCACGACCTGCACCCGCTTTTCGGACACGAGTTCGTGAGCAAGCCAGCTACGTATCGAGCGGACTCCAGCCTGACTCGGGTACGTATAAGCTGTCAAGGTCATGGGTATCATATCTAATCTAAACTATATCTCAATCCATATGAATCATATAAACAAGAATGAACAAGTATGGGTCATGGTCTGCAGCCCATTAGCATATTGTTCGATTAGACTCTAAGAATGATATGAGCCTATAAATAAGCAGAGTATATCATGGTATGGAATATAAAGCACGAGAATAATAAAGAAATAACACAAACAAATACCTGTATCATACATCGCAATCCTCTATCATCCTGCTCTGTTAACTAACTCCAAGTAGTCGCTAAACCTGAAGAGATCATCAGGTCCTCAGAGGACTAGTAAGATACATAAAAACGAGCCTTTCTAACAGTTTATTATGCATGGAGAAAGATATAGAATAAACAAGTAAAACTGAGTAATGATTAAAGTACGAATCTATACACTGTCTACACATAAGTGAACTGCTGAACAAGGACTAGAGAACTCATGTCAAGATATCAACGGATAACCGAAACGAATACTCAAACCCTCGTCCCTAATGTGGACTCGCAGGTTTGAACAACTACTAATCCTCGTCCCTAGTGTGAACTCGCAGATTAGCATCACCCTCATCCCTAGTGTGGACTCGCAGGCGTAAACCCTATACTGCTAACCCTCGTCCCTAATATGGACTCGCAGGCTAGCATCTACTACTAACCCTCGTCCCTAGTGTGGACTCGCAGGCTAGCATCTACTACTAACCCTCGTCCCTAGTGTGGACTCGCAGGCTAGCATCACCCTCGTCCCTAGTGTGGACTCACAGGCGTAAACCCTATACTGCTAACCCTCGTCCCTAATGTGGACTCGCAGGCTAACATCTACTACTAACCCTCGTCCCTAGTGTGGACTCGCAGGCTAGCATCACCCTCGTCCCTAGTGTGGACTCGCAGGTGTGGACCAATAACTACTAACCCTCGTCCCTATCGTGGACTCGCAGGTTAGCTTCAAGGTTCAAGACACGAAGGCACGACTCAATCAAGGCACGACTAATACGACACAAGGCTAACTGTGAACACGGTCTACAAATCAATGATGCAAGTATAAAAACAGGATATGAAAGATACATGGCAACAATATGAGAAGAACTGGATAATAATAATAGACAGTGCATGTAAATAAGCTGTGTAGAAAGGCAAGGTATACTTGCCTGGGGTTGCACGAAGAACCAACAATGTAACTCCAATCAATAAGTCAGAAAGTCCAAGTCATCACAACTGTCTCCGAAAGCTGAAATAAACATTACCAACGTTCTCAGAATAGTCAAATTAGCTAGGATTGCTTGTCCTTAAGTCCAATTCTGGACACAGGGGCAAAACGGTAATTTCGGACAAAATGATGTCCGCCGTTGGACCCGCTTTGCATCGAAAAACGTGCCAAGGTCAATGGTCTCTAAAGTCGTCAAACTATATGTCTACGGATCCAGTTTTCTGATACGAACCCAACCGTATGTCCAAAGTTGGATTCCGGCAGGCCGTGCACAAAATCGTCCGTTAAGTGGGACCGTGGGGCCCGTAAAACGACGTACGATTCAACTGTCTTAGAATTGGACCAAACTTGGCATACAGGACCAGAAAAATGATACGGTCCTATTGGCGTAAGTTTTGTCTCGATCTGACGAACGTGCACAAAGTAATTGAAGAATTTGCAAAGTGCACGATACAGTAAATTTCGACGGATACGCATCAAATTCGTCGTGCACACGCGACCAATTTGAATTCCGTCAAAGCCTACACGACCACAAAGCCGTTACGCAACTTTTGATGCTTTTGGTTCGCGACCACGTCGCCCGGTTTGATGGACGCACGTCGTGTGGATGGTTTTCTATGTTTTCAAAAATAGGTTTTTCCGAGTTTTCAAGAATGGTTTAAACTGTACATGGTTCATGAAACTCAGAACTACGAAATAGTTTCTGATCCCCTATATGTTGTCTAAAAACGTGTTCAACTAGAATTTTATTATGACTTTAGATCGATCGAAAACGATCCTTGAATACGGGTGGTTGGACTGTTTTTGTTCAGTTTTGGATCAGTTTTTCGCCAACTTCGAGCTCGTTTTATGATGCACATAACGCAAAATAAGGCGAAAGATTTGAAGGGAACCAAAGCTGGTTATATTGTGGTCGTACCTGAGTAATCGGCTCGACGAACCGTGGAGCGAACATGGAGGAATCCCCATATGAAATCGGCTCCGCTGGCTGCTGTTACTGCTGCCCTGTTGACTCTGTACGCGCACGCGAGCGGCCCTGGCCGCCGGCGACGCTCGGACGGCCGCCGGTGATGTGCGGCGGCGCGCGCCAGGGCGCGCGGTCGAGGTCCTTGGCCGCAGGTGTGTGGCGGTGGTTGCTCGTTAGGGTTTCGTGTTATGTGATGTTTCCTCTGTTTCGCGTATACGTGTATATGTGCTTCTCGGGTTTCAGGGGAAAACTTAGCTTGCGGGGAGCTGTCGCAGTGGGCCGGGCTGCCACTGCTGGATGCCCTTTTTTTATTCTTTTTCTTTTTTTTCTATTCTATTCATATATAAATATATACACATATGTGTATATACTATTAATACCTCATATATAACAATACGCACGTATATATTATTTACATATATATACTATCACATATATTAATATAAATTTATATATTCCTACACATACACATATATATTATTGTATCTATATACAGATACACACATATATTGATATATATATTTATACATATTTATCTATGTATATATACATGACATATACACTATAATTATTAATAACACAAGGTAATTTATATTTATGCATATATTTATATGTGTAATGACACACGCATATATGCTATAAATTCAAACACGCGTAATAAATATTAAGTATAATCAATATTAGAAATCTAATCCCTAATATTTATAACCAAAATTCACCTAAACGAAATACAATGATAATTTATAAATAAAAGCTTAATTATTTCATATTACATAAACACTTCTATATATATATAACCTAGGCAATTCCCAGAAAATCCAACTTATTTGTTAAAAAAAATTATTTACTATATTATAAATAAAATATTATTTTCCAATAAAAGCACATATATATGCTTGTATATATATGTAACAACTGTTCTTAGGATTGCCACTAAAATTGCCAAGGTAAAGTACCGACACAATATATGTCTATTCTGACATCTTTGGTCACAATACCCGACTACATTGACTGGCCTGGGTTTGGGTCAGGTCCGGGCAAGTTTGGCAATATCGGGTTCCCTGAAAGTCGTAACATTACTAAATAAGTAATTAAATCATTTATAGAGATTAACTCGCAACTTGGCCTGGTTTTCCTAGTTAGGACATCACTATGGCTCGGCCTTCCTTGGCATGGCTAATACATTAGTCAAGACATGCCACTGCACTATCCGTGCCATGATTCCTAGTCGTCTTGTACTCCAATTTCTAACCATGAATAAAATCATCTATCGTAATAATTAATTAAAATAATTATTTACAAAATTCTAAAATTACCGTTTAAATCAAATAAAATAATAATAAAAATATTTCAAAATTCCGGGAAGGGGAGCTACATTAGTAGCGTACGTGATCATGCCCCCTACTCGTACGTATGTACCGAGCAAGGTCGCATTTTATGCATACCTTATCGTAGGCCTTTATCTCAAAGCGGATTTGTGCGTATGTACATCTGTCGCCGTTTCACTTGTACGGAAGTACATTTTATTATGTGCCCCAGCAGATTGTACATCTATTGACCGATCGCGTACCTGCTACAGTTTAAACATTACATATACATCTGTCTATATGACATGTGTCCTTGCCATGATAGATTATGAGATACCATGATTCCAGATATACCATGTTCCCTATGTTACTATGATACGGTGATTCCAGTCATACCATGATCCCAGTTGTACCATGAGGCCATGTTTCCAGTATTTCCTATTTATAGACTTATCATACCATATTTCTTGTTGTACATCTCTTTCATTTATATTCAGTAATTTAGTTGTAGAGGTTGTACTTGCTCCCGTCCTGACAGGATAACGTTGTAGGTTCACTTTTCGAGAAGGAAATGCTATGTGTTATATATTATGGCACTGATTTTGAAGACCTGGCCTTAGCTCCAAAAGAGGCCCCAGCGGAGAACCTTGCTTAGATATTTTCATATGTTTTGAGACTTAGACTTTGGTCTGTACTTATATTTGGATACTTGACTTTGTCTCCAGTTGGATACTTTGGTTATGTATTATTAAGTATGTACTTGTTTACCTTCGCTTATAGATGCTGTGTTGTGATGAACCTTAAATGTGATATTAGAACTGTTAGCTGCTTAGATCCTTTATTGTCTATTCTTAGAACAGCTTACTATGCTTTAACCAAGCGTAGGCTGGACATGGCTCGGCCGGCCCAACAATTTGGGTAACGGATCGTGACATGTTTTAGTGGTGGCCCATGCAGGTCCAGACTTAAGTTGTTTGGTTATGTTATTGTACCAAGCATGCCTGCAATTAGGATCTAGGACAACTTGTTAACACTAGGGATAACATTTAGAACACCTAGAGGATATCTAGGATTGCAACATAGGAAAATTTGTCACAGCATAGGACCGTTTACTATAGTTAGTCTTTTGTTTGAAATTCAGTGGGTTACAATTTTGACCAGGATAGTACCCTTGGGATGACCCCTGAGGATCTCACTCTAATCTTATCTAGAAATCTGTTTTCACTTATTTCCATTTGCTCTTCCTTAATTCGTTGTTGAAATTGATTTCTGATTTTCGTTGTTGACTTTGATCTTGCATCGTGATAAATTTTGTGGATTGAATTATGATATATCCTGATAAGGTAAACGCCTGCTTTAGTTTGGAGTTTAGAATTTATCGCAGCCATATTAGCTGGTATGACAAAAACATAGAGCCTGATTTCGGATATACTATCATATTCATAGAATTTAGATTTTCTCGCAGCCATACGGTTGGCGTGGCAAGGATTCTAGATAATATGATTATAGGGTGTATACATAGTTATACTCTATCGTTTGTTGCATCTAAGCTTACTGGTGTGGCAAAAATTCTGGCAACATGATTTCAGGAAGACGTGTATGGTTATCAGATCATATCTCAACTTGGTTCACTTCGTTATGACCGATTGAGCAAGAACAAATTCTTACCATCATTCTTCTTCGTCTTGATTAACTCTGTTCTATCTACATCTACAACTAGGATTATAGGTTCTCTAAGACTCTCCAATCGGATTGTTTTCATGTTCTCTTTTGGACATAATTATTTTGTGTTCCATCTTTCCTATGACTTGACTAAACTCTTTTTCGTTAACCTCTTGGGTAATTCTTCTCGTTATGTATCCCGTTCTTCGTACCATTCTTGGAGATATTCCGATAAACTTTCCTGTCTTGTTTGACCCTTTAACTTGTTTGGACACTGTTATGGATTGCTTGACCCAGTCTTAGGCCTTGTTACCTTCTACTTGATAGACGGCCGAAATAGCCAAACCTTGTTGACTGATCCTGTAGCATAACTATAGATGTATTGTGTGATTGTGATAAATACTTTTCCTAGGGATTGGTTAGATTAAGCTTATAGAACAAGTATGGGTGACTGACTGTAGTAGACTTGGAAACCATTAGAGCGATTGTATGATAGTATGACTTGAAGATAGGGTATCTAAAGAATGGAGAAATGAGATAGTATATTCTTGTGACTACAGAATCAGGATCCGAATCATGTATTTACAAATTGAGGATTTAGCACTTGTAGAATTTGGTTGGTTATCTATAGCTGATTACATGTGATTAGAGGGTAG
>JANAVB010000894.1:0-83890 GCA_029216955.1 Iris pallida
GAAAGACAATCCCAAGGCCAGGTTGGACTTAGAAGAAATATGCAAACACTCCGCTTGCATTTGATACAGCGAGTATTAAAATCAGATGAAAGTGAAGATGTAGAGGAGGAAAAGAAGAGAAGATGAGCTAAACGAACTAGATGAATTTTCAGAAGAGGATTAAAATTTGTGATGTCTATCATATAAATATGTATTTTGTAATAAAATCTGTGACACTTTAGTGACACTTTTTCTTGACCATGATATTTTTCAAAAATCTGTGATGTCTATCATATAATATATATTTTTGTTTTATTGTCATGTTATCAGTATGACTAGACCAGGAGACGACGAGGATTTTACATTAGGCAGTCCCGTCAGCCTCGCCTGGGATGGAGAGGGCAGTTCCGTACCCTCATCCTCATCTCCGAGTACGCCAGTGTACCATTCTGTTCCCGGTCCATTACGGGACAGGGCAGTTCCAGCAGGTTGCCGACTGATCCTCCCTCGTCCAGCCTTCTGATCCCGCGTCCAGCATCCCTGATCCCTCGTCCAATTCCTCCTGTCGACGGCTCTATGGGGGGAGCCGACGCCGAGCATATGGAGGACGGCGATCAGACTGATCCTGTCCAGGCAGAGGTGAGAGCGACCCTCCATGCGCTCCCCGGGCGAGACGCGTATGAAATTTGGACGACGGGCCTATGAAGTAATTAATTAAATATATATTTCTCAAATGATTATATGTACATATATATTCATGAAATTTTTTTATTGTATAGATATCGGCCTTCTGCAATACAGAGACAGCTGGGGGTATTTCTGAGGCAGAACTATGGTGGGCCTTGGATTACTCAGATGCTCCCGCAGATAGGAAGGCCTTTTGGTTTGCCCACTTCAAGGTAAAAATTTTGTTTATTTTTAATTTTAATAATTATTTGTGTATATTATACAACTTTGTATTTTACTTCTTGTAGAGGACCTATTTCTATCCACCACACCGGGCGGCGAGGATCGAGGGCCAATTTTCTGCCGTCGCAGCCAAGCTCATCCGTGATGCGATCGACGACCAAAAGCGTCGTGATCGCGTCGGACAGCCGATCCATGGTTGGATCACGCCAGATCAGTGGGCTGCAATGAAGGCTAGATTCAGTGAGCCCAAGTACCAGGAGCGGTCTGAGAAGGCCAAGGGTGGCACGGTCGAGCGCTGGTAAGTGGTGTGGTGGCTCTATTCCGATGACGGAGCATTTTTGTCGTCTGGTACGTTTCCTATGACGGACATTAATTTATATATAGTTCGATAGAATGTTTAATACTAATAATAGATAATATATTTTAACAAGTAAAAAAGGGTGAGGACCCGAACATGGTGACCGTCTTCCTGGTCACCCATCGGAGGGCTGGGGAGTTCATTGACGAGAGGGCGACGCAGGCATATGTACGTTCTATTCTTTATATTAATTTACTATAACTTAGAAACATGAAAATAGATATCAATATAGACTTTAGCAAACACTTATATGTTAGCAAACATGTTCTAGACCGAGTTTGTTCGGCTACAGCAGGAGGTGGCTGCTGCTGCTAGTGCGCCAGCAGAGGGAGGGGCTGGTAGTTCCTCCCAGCCGCCTACAGCTCTATCGGAGGACGAGATCTGGATGACCGCCATTGGCGATCTTCAGAAGGGTACGTACTACGGTACGGGATCCTACGGCACGTATTTGGCTTCGGAGTCATCCCGGGCCCCCACTGTTAGTGCGCAGTCTCCGGCTTCGCAGGCGTCGTCACGAGCTGAGGATATTCGTCGTCAGATCGAGGAGTTGTATCGCGAGTTGCAGCAGAAGATTTTTGATGTGGTCGAGCGACAATCCGACCCTCCGATCGTCACGGGACGATTTGATGCGGTCGAACGCAGTATACAGGAGCTGATGAGTCTGCATCAGGCTACAGCTGCCAGCTTGTACACGCTCACCGAGTCTACGCAGCGCATAGAGCTTAGACAGGTCGAGCTGGAGGGATCGCAGAGGAGTATGTCTGCCTCACTCACTCAGGTTTCGGCTTCGCTTGAGGCGAGTACTCAGAGGGTGGTGAGTACCCTTCCTGTGTATGGTGAGCGACTGCGAGAGCTGGAGCAGATACGTCCTCTCGGTCCATCGACGGTGCCGACTCCAGACACTGCACTGCCTCCGGCGCCGACTCCAGACATTGCACTGCCTCCTACTGCCCTACGGTGCAGCTCACCCAGGAGCAGTATGAGTACATTCTATCCCAGTTGCGCGGCAGGGGTCAGCAGTAATTTTATTGATTTTTTATGACTTTATGTATTGGCCCTATGGGCAAATTGTTTATTGGTACACTTTCGTTTATAGACTTGGTGGGAGACTTTTTATCATCTTCCATTTTTATTTGACTCTATTGGGTGTTCGTGAGGATGTGTGTCTGTGATATTTACTTTGTACTGCCTCTTATTTTATTATGATATTTACTTTGTGATATCTGCGACGGGGATGACAAATATACCTACGCTGGGTTATAAGCGATGATCTGATATACAAAGGAGGTGCTGCCGAAATTTTAAAAAAATATAATGTATATTTTTGTGATGATGTGTGTCTGTGTTTACAGTGAATGTAAAATGCAGTGTTCGGAACCATCGACAGTTTCGATTACTGTTGTATGTTTTATCTTAGAAAGAAAGAGCAACAGTTCAGGGTGTACTTCTGAGAGCTTCATTTTTCACGTCCTTCAATTTCTCCGGACGTCGTAAAGGTTCCCGAGAAGGTGAAGGACGTAAAGAGGAAGCTCTGAGAAGTGCACCCTGAACTGTTGCTCTTTCTATCCAAGATAAAAACATAGAACAGTAAGCGAAACTGTCGATGGTTCGAACACTGCACTTCACACACACTGCAAACACAGACACACAATATAACAAAAATACCAATTATATTTTTTTAAATTTTTTTTATAATATCTGCGACGTATAGCGACGTTCTGCGACGTACATCGACGGAAAGTACACGTCGCTATACGTCGCTAAATAGTGACGTAACGTCGCTATACATCGCTATACTGCTGACGTGGGCTGAGGGCGTACGTCGCTAGGCGTCGCTAAATTGTCCACGTGGCTGCCATGACACTTCATCATATATAAAGTTTACAGCGTCGTAAAGTGGTCGCTTTACGTCGCAATTTTGGCGACGTAACGTTACGTCGCTATCTGTCGCCAAATTTGCGACGTATAGCGACACTGAACGTAGCGTCGCAAATAGCGACGTTTTGCGACTAAAGTGTCATCTGCGACTTGCCTTTAAGCGACGTCAAAGTTTCGTCGCTAAATACGTCGCAAATAGATTTTAGCGACGTAGTTTCCTTATTTAGCGACGTCTTCTGACGTCGCTAAAATAGGTTATTTTAGTAGTGAAGAAAAAAAAATTCCAACTGAACAGGTTCACTTTCTCCTATCCTGACCCTTGTATAGAGTGTTGAGTTCTTCTTTCTTGCAATTTAGATAAATCCAAAGTCAATCAATTCTTCACTGTTTCTATCCAAATAAAATCCTATTAAATCCTAATCTTATTCTCTTCCGTCTATTCCAAAAACCTAGTGCAAATCGAATTAAAATTCAATTTTATTCAAATCAAAATCTTGGTTAAACAAGATAACTTTGAACCCGAGTTGAAACTCAGTATACATATAACAGTAGTTTCATTTTTGAAGAAACCCATCTCCCCTTTTGCGATCAACTCAACACGCAACCTCCCTACCATCCAGACGATGTTTCTGATAGCCTGCAACCGCCGCAGAAGCGGTCATGACTGCTAGTACCGCCCCAAACCGATCGAAAATAGGGGTGCCCTGTTTCACTCGACCGCCAGGTACCCCCCTTCCCGTCCAATTTCTTTTTAGCATACTAAATCGATTTATGACTCGTTAACTCCTATAGAGAGCCTACATAACCTACTAGAATCCCCAGAAAATAGAATTTAGGGATACTCAATGAACCGCTCGAGAAATCGAGGCGAAACTCTACCAAAAACTATTTTAGAAACACTCAAGGACAACCCAAACCTCATATTAGGAAGGCAAATTTTGGCCGATCCATACACAGTTTCAATAATCTATTTGAACAAGATTATAGACAACATATACGAGATGGATACCCCACTGTTAGCTTAATTTTTTGTGGATTAAATCAATATTAATTCAGTTTCAAAGTTTTAGGAAAAACTTGTTTTTCGAACTACAAAATTGAATAATTTTTTCAATACGACATGCGCCCCGACAAATCGGGCGACGTGGTTGCGAACCGAAGCATCGAAAGGTGCGTATCGACTTCGTGGATGTGTGAGATTCGACGAAACTCAATTTCGTTGTGCGTGTGCGACGAAATCGAGGCGTATCCGTCGAGATACCCCGTATCGACCCCTTTGCAAACTAGGCCGTAATTTTGTGCACGTACGTCGTATCAAGACAAAACTTGTACCAACAGGACTGAATCATTTTTATGGTCTTGTATGCCAATCTTGGTCCGATTTTGAGAAGGTCGACTGGAACGCCTTTTTGGCGGGCCTACGACCCGATCCAACAGACGAAACTATACACGACCCACCGGAATCTAACTTTGGACATATGTTTGGGTTCGGCTCATCAAACCGGACCTGTAGACATGTAATTTGACAATTTTAGAGATCGTAGATACTGGCACACTTTTCGTTGAAAAATTGGTCCAACGGCGGACATCGTTTTGAACCAAAATTATGATTTTGCCCCTGTATCCAGAATTGGACTTATGGGTAGTCTACCCAAGCTATTTTCCTTATTTTGGAAATGTTTGTGGTGTTTATTTCAGCATCCGAAGGCGTTTGTGAGATTTGACATTCTATGCTTCACTAATCTGTCAATTCGAGCGCTTAGACATCGTCCTTTCTGCACACAACCTCAGGCAAAATACCCTACCATTTGTTGTCTATTTATTTAGCTTATATTTTACGCATTTACTTACTGTAAAATAAACTGTGATATATGGCATAATTAGATAGAATTTTACTGTTCAGTTCTATTTCCTGCTATGTACTATTTTCATACACATTGAACTTAGATTTAAGGGACCACCCTTTGTGCGTTGTATTCATAGGCCTTGACATATTTGTACCATGGGATTGTGAGTCGGATATAGAACTCAGACATGCGTGACAGGCTGGCCACCAGTACGTATAAGCCATGCGATAGGATTAACTGCTAATAGTATTGTATGATTAGTTTGACTTAGCGGTTAATAGAGGGTATGTGTGTTGTGGATACACCATAGTAGGCATTGGGCGGAGAGGACAATACCTTAGCGTATGGGCTACTATACACTTTACCTTTTGTAACCCGTGAGCTCTGCCGGAGACGCAGGTGAGATTACCCATGGATACTGACTACCACTGACGTTCTGTGAAACGTTATGCTCTTACTTACTGGGCCTCTGGTGCCCCAAGGGAGAACCATGTCGATCCTATTTTAGCCAGAGAGCCCACGCGTTTGAGGTTTGTTCTTAAACTGTATTCACTTAGATTGGTTAGGCTACCTTATCCATTAGGTATGAGTTCTTCTGATTTGGGTACTTATATCTGATCGCGGCTTGGAACAATAACTTGTCGCGGACTAGTTTGTCACATTTTGTCCTTATTTGGTTGTAAGTGTGGCTCACTGCTCCGATGAGAAGGTACTGAACCTTGTTGTGGTCCGAATACCATATTGGATTCATGGCATGTAAAGATACTCCATCGTGGATTAGGGTGTCATCTTCTGTCCTTGTTTGGTTGGGGGGATGGTACGCTAATTCAATGGTAAAGTATTGGACCATGTTATAATCCAATTGACTTATTTATTGAGCACTTTATATTCAGTATTATGGCATGATATTATGTGTCTTATTACGCCCCTCTGAGGACCTGGTGATCTCTCCATGTGTGTGTTCTTATCTTTTCGCAGGTGTTCTAGCCAAGACGGTGATCTTCTCTATTCCTTCGAAGATGATTGCTATTGGATCGTCCTTTGCTTCGCTTGTAAAAATCTTTCTTTTGTTATGTATTTATTTTCCTTTAAAATAGTTGGTAGTAGATTTTTCACCGCCCAACATCTTGTACAATGATAATTCAAAGTTAATTTATGACATTTTTATTCTTTTATTTTGTGGATAAGATTACGATAAATTATTTGGTTATTTTACTATACTAAACAAGCCTGCATATAGGATTAGAGTCTAGGATCTCATCCATATACTTGACCTCCTTTCTTAACTCCAAATTTTGAACCCTCGTTTGCCGTCCTTGAATTGCATCCTGCTTGAACTCTTTCTACCGTAATCTTATCTTTTCTTTCCTGTTTGATTGATATTAGGAAAACTTGCACTAGGTATATACGTTTTAATATTTAACCACACTATTAGTTGAACCCTTGTAAGTTTGGTAGAATGTCTCATGACCTATCATCCTCTTTATCCCTACGACCCCTTTAAAGAGAATACTCAGAAGATTACTTAGGCTATAGAGCCTAAGGGTCTATACCCCATTAGTTCGACCAAGGCCTTAGACAAGAAGACAGTAGGACGACTGTATAGGCACAAATACTGGATGAGTTTTAAGAACTTGAACTATTCACACTTTCATCTTCTCACGTACTCATAATTTTAACTATCTTGACTAATGCTGCTATTATAGCCTAGTTTTACAAGCTCGTCCATTTATTGAGCTTGCTTAAGACATGTTATATGGGCATGTCCACTAACATATTGTCTAATCATAACCGGTGCATGATGGTCTGATCAACCTAGTGCACTTGGTTCGCTCTTCGATTATTTTACATGGATTGAGATATAGTTAAACTTGCCCTTAGGATCTTATCCGCAACGGTTTTGACAACTTCCTTTTGAACTGTTAAATTGCCTTTGAAACCCATATTTGTAATTCGATCCCATCTCCCTCGAACACTTATTATTTTTCGTCACCTATTACGAAAAACAAACGCTATGGCCATGAAAACTATATATACACAATCGTTTCCATCTATTCGAAATATGAGAACTATCCTCAAACTTGATTCATATCTACCTTATCATAATTTCTATTATGTCATGTAGTATTATTTTATAATCAAGAGTCGAGGTACAACATCACGACTTTAAAAATTTCCTAACCTCATTAAACCTAAAACCGTATCTTAGTTCTGTAGAGTATAGATTGTGTAATGCCCCAGTCCCAAAATACCTGAGACTAAGTACGTAGACATGCCAGCTGTATACATACAAAGTATATGGAATCCTCGTATGTATATATAAGCTGTAAAATGAAGTAAACTACGACACACTAGTCTCATCCACAAAATAAAGGATTAAAAGATATCATATAATCAACTATGAAATGTCTTTGTACAATATGTTGGGCGGAGACAAATCCGCTACCAACTATTTAAAAGAGAGGAATACATGAACAATGGAAGAGTTTGATAAACAAAGCAAAAGACGATCCAAGAGCAACCATCTTCAAAGAGATATTTAAGATCACGACCTTGGCTAGAACACCTGCGAAAAGATAATAGCACACACCTGGAGAGATCACCAGGTCCTCAGAGGAATATAACATGATATATAATATCATGCCATATAAAACTGAATATACACTACTCAATAATAAGTCAAATTAGATTATAACATGGTCCAATACCCACCTTTGAATTAGCGTACCATCCCCCCAACAAAACAAGGACAGGAGATGGCACACTAACCCACGATGAAGTATCTTCCCAAGTCACGAATCCAATATGGTATCCGGACCACAACAAGGTTCAATACCTTCTCATCGGAGTAGTGAGCCACATCTACAACCAAATAAGGACAAGATGTCGCAAACTAGTCTGCAACAAGTTACTGTTCCAAGCTACGATTAGATACAAGTACCCAAAATAAGAGTACTCATACCTAACGGATAAGGTAGCCTAACCAATCTAAGTGAATACAGTTTTAAGAACAAACCTCCTACGCATGGGCTCTCTGGCTAAAATAGGATCGGCATGGTCCCCCTAGGGGCACCAGAGGCCCAGTAAGAGCATAATATTTCGCAGAACGTCAGTGGCCGTCAGTATCCATGGGTAATCTCACTCGTGTCTCCGACGGAGCTCACAGGTTACAAAAGGTAAAGTATATAGTAGCCCACACACTAAGAAATTGTCCTCTCCGTCCAATGCCTACCATGTTGTATCCACAACACGTATATCCTCTATTAACCGCTAAGTCAAACTAATCATGCAATACTATTAGCGGTTAATCCTATCGCACGACTTATACGTACTGGTGGCTAGCCAGTCACGCATGTTCGAGTTCTATATGCGACTCACAACTCCGTGGTATAAATGCGTCAAGGCCTATGAATGCAACACACAAAGGGTGGTCCCTTAAATCTAAGTTCAATGTGTATGAAATAGTACATAGCAGGAAATCAAACTGAACAGTAAAATTCTATCTAATTATGCCATATATCACAATTTATTTTGTAGAAAGTAAATAATAAGTAAATGCATAAAATATGAGCTAAAGTAAATAGACAGCAAATGGCAAGGTATCTTGCCTGAGGGTGGTGCGAGAAGTAGCAAAATCCAACAGTCAGAATCATCATCAATGAAGTCAAAATCCACAAACGTCCTCGGATGCTGAAATAAACACTACGAACGTTTCTAAAATAAAGAAAATAGCAAGGATAGACAACCCATAAGTCCAATTTCGAACACAAAGGCAAAGTCATAATTTCAGGTCAAAACGATGTTTGTCGTTAGACCTGTTTTGTACCAAAAAGTGTGCCAGTACATATGGCCTCTAAAGTCATCAAACTATATATATATGGGTCTGGTTTGATGAGACGAACCCAACCGTATGTCCAAAGTTGGATTTCGGTGGACCGTGCACAATTTTGCCAGTTGGATCGGGTCGTGGGCCTGCCAAAAAGGCGTTCCGATCGATCTTCTCAGAATCGGACCACGATTCGGTCTTGTTGGCACAAGTTTCATCTCGAACCGACGAACATGCACAAAGTTATGACCTAGTTTGCAAAGGGGCAGATACAGGGTATCTCGACGGATACGTTTCGATTTCGTCGCGCATGCACAACGAAATCGAGTTCCGTCGAATCCCATATGTCGACAATATCCATACGTGTCTTTCGATGCTTATGTGTTGTGACCACGTCGTCTAGTTTGTCGGGGCGAACGCCATATCGGGAAATTTTCTAAAAGTTCTAGATTTTGAAACAAAGTTTTTCTTGAATTTCAGATTCTAATTACTCAGCATGTAACGGATAAAAAATTAATCGATAAAATAGGTTTTGCAGCCCTATTGTTCATCTACAAGTCTGTTCAAACCAAAAATTTAAATTGTTTATAGGTTGATAAGTATCGTCCTTCAAACAGTGGGGTTTGGACTGTTTTTAGTCCTATTTTTTGGGAGTTTTTCCCTCGACTTTGTGTCAATTTATGGGACAACTGGGTTACTTATCTGCTTATCTAATTACTAGGGATCCAAGAAGGTCATATGGGTTGTACGTGTGATTTTCTGGATCGAAAATTGATTAAGTGAAAGAGAAGAAATATGGAGGAGTAGTCGGGTACCTGGGTTCCTATTATGTACTGTGTAACAGAGGGTTTTCTCTGTTTCAGGGTTTCGCCGACGATCTTTCCGACGATTGCTGGCTGATGACAGCGTCGACGGGGTCGAGGGGCCATGCAGATGGTCGAGGAAGGTGGTCGCTGGTGCAGGAGGAATTTAGGGTACCAAGCGGTCGATAGTTACATATTTTCAGAAAATATTTTTTCTCTTCTTGATTCAAATTAAACTCAAATTCGAATCTGATTTTGAATGATTTTGCGTAGGTAAGGGGAGAATTAGATAAGCATGGATCTCAAAAAGATTGATTTTAAATTGGTAAAGTTTTGGAGGAATTCAAATCCACTATCGCACACCTCTATTTCTCTTCAGAGGGTCGGGAGATGTAGGCTTTGGGTTCTCGCGAGAAATTCAAATGAATTTCTCGCGAGAAACTCATTAGGTTTTTTTATTTCCTCCTTTTTCTCTTTTAGAAATCAAACACTCTAATAACAATTTAAAATATTGGAGAATTTGTTACCTGCTATCTATTGAATGCATAACTCAAAGATATTTTAATATATTTTTATGAAATTCTAAACGCAATTATAAAATCAAATAATAAAATTTTATCTTGTTCCTATTTCTCGCATATATATATATATATATATATATATATATATATATATATATATATATATATATATATATATATATATATATATATATATATATATATATACACTAGATTTTATTGATATATATGTGAGTCCCAACTCAGGTTACAAAATGATTTTAAGAACATCTTTACAAAACTAAGACCATAAAACCTTACTACAATTCCTCAGGAATAGTAGCATGTGAGCATCGAGTCATAGCCTTCTTGATCTGTCTCTTTACTTCGAATGTGAGTTGCTGTTCCTCATACGCATAGCCTTCATATCTCCACTTGTTTCTATTTTTCCAAAGAACCGAACATATAGCTCCTGCTGTGATATGTTTAATATGTTTGTTTCTTCTAGTCCACATAGTTTTAAGTCTCTACATTATCGGGCAAGTTCTCCTGGATAGCTGTAATATAGTTGTAAACCTTTTCCAGAATGCATCAGCAAGTTTACCTTCAGAAAGAATATGACTGCCAGTCTGAACTTCAGGATTCGGGCAACAATGGCATGGTGAGGCCAGATGAAAACCAAGCTGTTGTATAACATCATCAGTCGGGAGTTTATGCCATAGGATACGCCACAGTAAAATCGACCATTTAGCAGGAATACAAGGAATCCAAATATGTTTGAATCTAGGATCAGTATCCTGTCGATGTCTAATACTATCCCAGGTCGATGTAATAGAGAAAAGTCCTGATCTTCCCGGAATCCAAATATAATTCTCCAAACCATCCTGGGTAACCACAGTATCAATATGGACATCCCCCAAGTCCCTTCCCTGAAGAATACGCTTCCAAATGTATGATGATAACTGAGGCAATTGTGCCTGTAAAGGATGAGTGTCAGGGAAATACTTAGCTCTCATAAATTTTACCCATAATGGTTGAGTTGTCCTGATTTTCCACCAAAGCTTGACAGTAAGGGCATTTATAACATCTTGTAATCTCCTAATACCAAGGCCACCTTCATGTCTAGGAGCCGCTACTCTCGACCACGCCATCTACGAGCGCTTTTCATGTCCATTTTTGGACCCCCAAAGAAAACTTTGAAACATATTTTCAATTCTTTTGATAACACTGACAGGAGGATTGCAGGCAGCAAGTGTACATACTGGGATCGAAGTAAGGACTGACTTAAGGAGAACAAGCCTTCCTCCTATAGACAGACTTGTTATGCCAACCATTAATCTTGTGTCAAATTTTGGTAACTAGCTCATCAAACATAGCCGCATTTCTCATACCTGCAGTCATCGGAGTCCCAAGATAAGTCAGAGGTAATTGGTTAACAGCAAAACCAAATACAATTTGAATTTCATCAATTCTATTATGAGAGATACTCTGAGACAGGTAGATACCTGACTTCTCAATGTTGATCTTCTGACCAAAAACTGATTCATACATCCTTACTATGTCCATCGACTTTTGAAGAGACTTCTTATCCCCTCCTGAGAAAAGAATAACATCATCTGCATAAGCAAGATGTGTTATGATCTGACACCCTCTAGGAGAATAATAAGGGATAAAAGCAGAGCTATGACGAAGGTTGTTCAGATTACAACTAAAACTCTCTGCAGCAATGACGAATAGCAATGGCGAAATAGGATCTTCCTGTCGCAGGCCACATAAGCTTTTGAAGAAACCTGATGCATTCCCATTAATCAATGTCGAAAACCAAACATTGCCTAAGAGGTGAAGGATAATGTTTAGCCAGGTATTGTAAAAGCCCATATTGCGCAGAACCTTCAGAAGAAAAGCCCAATGTACTCTATCGTACGCCTTGCTCATATCTAATTTGAGTGCTGCATTACCTCCCCAATGTTTGTGATGGATCATACTAATCATTTCCGGAGCCATGATCTCATTATCAACAATTTCCCTACCCTTAATGAAACCGCTTTGTTCTGGGGATATCAACCTTGGGAGGAAAGGAGCCAACCTTCTCGCAAGAAGCTTTGAGAATAGTTTGTTGATAAAATTACAGAGACTTATAGGCCTATAGTCTTTAATGGTTTTAGGATATTGCACCTTAGGAATAGGGAGAAGATGAGTGCTAGTAATAGATCTAGGGAGAGCAAATCCATCAAAGAATAGGTGAACCGCTTCCAATATATCTTTGCCAATTACCTCCCTTGCAATTCTGTAGAATCTTCCTGTGAAACCATCGGGACCTGGGGCACTATCTTGATCCAGGCTTTTAAGAGTCTCCACTAATTCCTCCATAGTAGGTTTAGCAGTAAGATAAATGTTGTCTTCATTTGTGATAGACATAGGAACTGCATCTAGAAAATCAGACTGATGTAATATAGGGGCAGGGATAAAAAGCTTACTATAGAAATCATTAGCCTCAGTCTGGATGTCCTTCAAATTGCTGAGAGTATTGCCGTCCTCCTTGGTAAGCCCATGTATAAGAAGCCGGTTCCTTTTCGCTGAAACACAAGAATAAAAGAATTTTGTGTTCTTATCACCCTCTCCATCCCATTTAATTCTAGCCTTTTGACGCCAGTATGAATCTTCATAACTCAAACGTTGCTTCAAGATAGCCTTAGCCTTCATCCAATCTTCTCTCCTGGACTCATCCTCCTCATAAGACAATTCTGCAGCTAGAGCTTTGTCTTCTGCAATTTTGACTTCCTGGAAAATATCTCCAAAAGATTGATGACTCCATGTTGATAAAGCTCTTCTAACAGTAGCTAGCCTCAGACCAACCCGCACTAAACTATTATCATGGTTAGCAGACCTCCATGCTTCAGAAATAACCTTGAGGAAGTCCTCATGTGTAGTCCAGAAATTTAAAAATCTGAAGAGTTTCCTATCAGAGTCACATTTACTCTTAATAGTAATTAGGATCGGGCAGTGATCAGATTCAGATCGGTTGAGATGTATACAATTTGACATGGGAGCCCAATCTTACCATTCACTATCCATGAGCCATCTTTCCAGATGAGAGCCTTGTCTATGAGGTCCATCAGCACTCTTAACCCAAGCATAACAGCTGCCCGAGTATGGCAGAGCATGAAGTCCCGCACCCAGTTGGAAGTT
The DNA here is from genome assembly GCA_029216955.1 of Iris pallida. Lineage (NCBI taxonomy): Eukaryota > Viridiplantae > Streptophyta > Magnoliopsida > Asparagales > Iridaceae > Iris > Iris pallida. The sequence goes on from JANAVB010000894.1 coordinate 13,290, forward strand.
AAGGAATTCATTCACTCCAACCAGGCATACAGGAGCCCCACCAAATTTCTCATTTACTGAGGCAATGACATTAAAGTCCCCCCAACCATCCATGGCAGTCTAAATTGTGATTGAATAAGAGCTAATCTATCCCAAAGTATTATGTCCGTGCACCACCGTAAGAAAAGATCGGAAAGGTAAAACAGAACCCGACATGATAACACTGAGAGATTGGTCATGAGAGTCAACTTCCTCAATGTTTATTTCCTGTCTCGCCATGATCCATATGTTACCCTTGTTATTAGAAACGGATGATTGAAAACCAAGTTTAAGTTGAAAGGAGTATAATTGTTGAGAGGATACTTTCGGATCAATGATAGCCAACAACATGACTTTGTGTACGCGACACAAAGACTTCATTCTTTTATAATTCATCTTGTCTACTATCCCTCTAACATTCCACATCAGTATGTTAAACATTATTGGAGGATAGGGGAAGTTGAGTTGATGGACCTTTAGATGTTGATCTTGTGTGTCTCGGTTCACTTGGTTTGGTGTAAATCTTTTTCTTGCCTCGACTCTTTCGTAGCTTGTCCTGCTGCACTTCTTGTCCTCTATTTCTTTCCTCCTCATCCACAATGTCAGTCCAATCCTTTTGGATTTCTTCTTCTTCAGGAATGGACTGTTCAGATAATATGTCCTCTTTCTTAGCATTGGTTTTGTGGTCTGCTTCATCCCTGTCGCTATCAGTCAATGATTGCCTAGCTAGAGGGGGATCAATGGCTTGCTATCCCTCAGTCAGAAGTGGAGATATGATCAGGGGATCAATGGCTTGCTCTCCTTTGGGGTTTGTGTTACCGTCATTAACTAATAATCCAGAGTTTTCCAAAGTTTCCAATAACTCAGCACTTTTACCCATAGACGAACCAGGGATGTCATGATTAGGAACGTCATTAATGGGTTCAGCTGATTGTTCCTCTCCTGAATTAAAACTGTCTTCCCTTTTTCACGAATAGCTTTAGTGGGTCCCTCGAATTTGTCATTGTGCACCTTCTCCTTCTGAGCTTTACAATCCTCTTTAGTATGGCCTTGATGGAAGCATGTCGTACAGTACTTCGAGGAATGTTCATATTCAACTGTCTGGGCAAATGTACGACCGTGTGGCAAACTGATACGTACTTGTTTAGGCAACTGTTTACTGGAGTCGACTTCAATAAAAACTCTCGCCATACTTGGACGTGTAAGGTCTTCCGTAGCTTTGTCTAAGCGTAAAGGAGTACCAATGCCTAAGGCAATAGAAAACAGAGCATTCTTAGCAAAAAATTGAACAGGGGGGCCTGGGAAAGAAACCCAGACAGGAGATAGGGAGATTCCCGAGAAGGGGAGAAGTCTTTCGTCCATTTGAACAACCGCATTGGTGCCCTAACCACATACCAAATATCACGAGAGCGTAGTCTCAGGAAGTCTACCTCCAGTGAAGGCCGAAAGAGAATGTGTTTCGAGTCAATGAGTCCCACCTTAACCGATCCAGCAAACTTGAACTCCTCAAAAGCTTTACGTATAGCATCAATAGATGGGCGTTGGTGAGAGAACTTCCCAATCAATGAAAACTTAAATGGATCCGATAGTATTTGTTCGTCCTCCTCTGACAAAGACACAACAAGAAATCCACGAGAGAATGATGGTGATCTTATGGCCATCGGTGGTAATCGGGCCGATGATCTGCCCGCCACCACCGATGCAAAAGTCGAGTTTGTCATGACGATAAAAAGTATTAGTGGCCAAGTGGTCCACTAACACGAACAGGACGCCGGCCCGGCCGAGGCCAAGCCAGAATCGGGGTGGAAAGTGATCACGCAAGCAGATCGCCGGCGCCAAACCCTAGAGAGAGCTCATATAATATATATATATATATATATATATATATATATATATATATATATATTATATATATATATATATATATATATATATATATATATATATATATATTGTTCAATGTTAATTACTAAACTAACTAACCACATATATGCTTCTAAATAGTTAAAATAATGATAACGATAACAGAAATAATAATCACAATAATAACAACAACAACAAATAGTAGGGTTATAATAATTTGTGAAGTACATATTAATACTAGTATTATTTCCACAAACAAATTTATTTATTTTTATTTTTATTTTCAAATCTTTTGAAAGAAAACTAAATAAATAAATATTAAAATAAAAATAGCCATACTACGGTTTAATAAATCTAAACAACTAAATATTTAAATAAAATAATTCCAATGGCATATACAGCTAATAGGCTAGTCAAGGCACTTGCTTGCACTAGTCGTGCCATATTGTCTAGTCATTGTGCGTAATAAAATTTAAGCATGACTAGGGCTATATTTATAAATGACAAAATAATTCAAAATAAGTTATTTAAGGAATTAAAAATAAATAAAATTGCTTGAAAAATATGGGGGTTTACATCCTACACAACTTATAAAAATTTTGTCCTCGAAATTAAAATAAAACTTAATATAACAAGTAAAAATATGATGAGGCTGAATACGAAGGAGAGAGTGAGTACATAATATCATAAATTGGTTCCCTAAAAGATGGAGGTAGAAGTTATAGAAGGAACCCAAACTGACAACGTATTCTACAAGATAAGGTACTCTTAGTCTTGCATGGGTCATGGTTATTCAGTTCGTTTGAGGAAATGGTCAAATTGTATGGTTAAAATCAAATTGGACGAAAATGAACATCTATGGTTTGTTCTAAGGGAAAATGTGTCGTACATGTAGTGTAATCGAAATATAACACAAGAGGGTGTGTTTGTGTGGGACAAGTATGTCATATGTGTAGAGGCTTCGAGTAGATCACAACATATATCAGGTCTAAAGATTTGAGTCGAGGTTGGATCTCTAATTGAGGTCGAAAAGTACATCAGTATTACGGTAAGGGTTATAACTAGCCTTTTGACCTAAAAGTCGTATCATAAAAATAGAGAAAAAGAGGACGTGTTTGAGTGGGACATGATATGTCTACATGAAGGTGGACTCATCTAGGTCTTGTATATGGAATGTGTGGGAAGGTAACAGCTGGTCTCGTGCTCCGAATAGCAACGTCATAGTCGAGGACACTAAATGATCTAAATATGAAGTGGGTGCGCATGAGGTACTAATTTTTATCCTAATAGAAACCAACTTATCCTAAACAATCGATAATACTAGCAAATCCTAAAATTTAGAGGGCTTACAATCTATACTCTACAGAACTAAGACATGATTTTAGGTTTAATGAGGTTAGAAACATTCAAAGTCGTGATATAGTACCTCGACTCCGGATTAATAAAGAATACTAAACGATGTAATAGGAAACAGTAGATATGAATCAAGTGTAAAGATCGTTCTCTGATTTCAAATAGATAGAAACGATTGTGTCTATATAGCCTTCATGGCCATAGGGGAATACTCCGTGTCTACGAGCATTTGTTCTACGAAATTGGTGACGAAAATCAATAAAAGTTTGAGGGGGATGGGATCAACTTGCAAATATGGGTTCCAAGGGCGGTTGAATAGTTCGAAAAGGAAGTTTGTCAAGACTGTTGCGGATGAGATCCTAAAGGACAAGTTTAACTATATCTCAATCCACATAGAGTAATCATACGAAGAGCGAACCAAGTGCACTAGGTTGATCAGACCATCATGCACCGGTTCTGATTAGACAATATGGTAGTGGACGCGCCCAATAACATATGTCTTGAAACAAGCTCGATAAAAGTGTAAGCTTGCAAAACTAGGCTATACTAGCAGTATTGGTCAAGATGATAAAATATGAGTACGCGAGATAATGATGAAGAAATTACAAATAATTTAAGTTCCTTAAGAATCTAAGTCTTGCCCGGTGTTTGTGTCTATACAGTCGTCCTACTGTTTTCTTGTCTAAGGCCTTGGATGACTAAATGAGTAGAGATCTCTAGAATATCATATTTGGCGACATTCCTTTATACCACCTTAGTGGGTCATAAGAACAAAGGGGATACTAGGTGGCGAGGCACTCTACCCAACTTATAAAAGTTAAACTAGTAGTGTGACGGGACAATGGAACATGTCTACCTAGTACGAGTCACCTTACTAACCTTTATCAAGCACGAAGGAAGGGATAAGGATTACGATAGAAGGAATCAAACAAGATGCAAATTAAGGGGTCAAGTGAGAATTTTATAAATAGAGTCAAGGAAGAAGGTCAAGTATGTAGATGAGATCCTATACTCTAATCCTATACGCATGCTTGCTTGGTACGGTAAAGTAACCAAACAATTTATCTTGGCCTGTATGGGCCACCACAAAAACATGTAACGCCCCTGTCCCAAAATACCTGGGACTAAGTACGTAGACATGCCAGCTACATACATATGAAGTATATGGAATCCTCGTATGTATACATAAGTTGTAAAATGCAGTAAACCATGACACACTAATCTCATCCATAAAATAAAGGAATAAAAGATATCATATAATCAACTATGAAATGTCTTTGTACAATATGTTGGGCGGAGAAAAATCTACTACCAACTATTTAAAAGAGAGGAATACATGAACGATGGAAGAGTTTGATAAACGAAGCAAAGGACGATCCAAGAGCAGTCATCTTCGAAGGGATATTGAAGATCACGGCCTTTGCTAGAATAACTACGAAAAGACAATAGCATACCTGGAGAGATCACCAGGTCCTCAGAAGGACGTAAAAAGATACATAATATCATGCCATATAAAACTGAATATACACTACTGAATAATATGTCAAATCAGATTATAACATGGTCCAATACCCACCTTTGAATTAGCGTACCATCCTCCTAACCAAACAAGGACATGAGATGGTACACTAACCCACGATGATGTATCTTCCCAAGTCACGAGTCCAATATGGTATCCGGACCACAACAAGGTTCAATACCTTCTCATCGGAGTAGTGAGCCACACCCACAACTAAACAAGGACAAGATGTGGCAAACTAGTCTGCGACAAGTTACTGTTCCAAGCCAAGATTCGATACAAGTACCCAAACCAAAAGTACTCATACCTAACATATAAGGTAGCTTAACCAATCTAAGTGAATGCAGTTTTAAGAACAAACCTCCTACGCATGGGCTCTTTGGCTAAAATGGGATCGGTATGCTCTCCCTTGGGCACCAGAGGTCCAGTAAGAGCATAATGTTTCGCAGAACGTCAGTGGCCGTCTGTATCCATGGGTAATCTCACCCGCATCTTCGACGGAGCTCACGGGTTACAAAAGGTAAAGTGTATAGTAGCTCATACGCTAAGGAATTGTCCTCCCGCCCAATGCCTACTATGTTGTATCCACAACACGTATACCCTCTATTAACCGCTAAGTCAAACTAATCATGCAATACTATTAGCGGTTAATCCTATCGCACGGCTTATACGTACTGGTGGCTAGCCAGTCACACATGTCCAAGTTCTATATGCGACTCGTAACTCTGTGGTACAAATGTGTCAAGGCCTATGAATACAACACACAAAGGATGGTCCCTTAAATCCAAGTTCAATGTGCATAAAAATAGTACAAAGCAGAAAATAGAACTGAACAGTAAAATTCTATCTAATTATGCCATGTATCACAGATTATTTGTAGAAAGTAAATAATAAGTAAATGCATGAAATATGAGCTAAAGCAAATAGACAGCAAATGACGAGGTATCTTGCCTGAGGGTGATACACGAAGTAGCAAAATCCAATAGTTAGAATCATCATCAATGAAGTCAAAATCCACAAACGTCCTCGGATGCTAAAATAAACACCACGAACATTTCCAGAATAAAAAAAATAGCAAGGACATGCTACCCATAAGTCCAATTGTGGACACAGGGGCAAAATCGTAATTTTGAATTAAAACGATGTTCGCCGTTGGACCCTTTTTGTACTGAAAAGCGTGCCAATATTTATGGTCTCTAAAGTCGTCAAACCATATGTGTCTTCGAATCAGGTTTGAAGAGACGAACCCAACCGTATGTCCGAAGTTGGATTCCGGTGGGCCGTGCACAATTTAGCACATTGGATCGGGTCACGGGGCCGCCAAAAAAGCGTTCCGGTCGACCTTCTCAGAATCGGACCAAACTTGGCATACAAGACCAGAAAAATGATACTGTCTTATTGTGCAAGTTTTGTCTTGAACCGATGAACGTGCACAAAGTTATGGCCTAGTTTGCAAAGGGGCCGATACAGGGTATCTCGGCGGATACGTTTCGATTTCGTCGCACATGCACAACAAAATTGAGTTTCGTAAAATCTCACATGTCGACAATATCCATACGCACCTTTCGATGCTTTTTGGTTGCGACCACATTGCCCGGTTTGTCGGGACGCACGCCGTATCGAAATTTTTTCTAAAAATTCTAGTTTTTGTAAAGAAGGTTTTTCTTGAATTTTAGATTCTAATTACTCAGCATTACCAATGACAAATTAATCGACAAAATAGGTTTTGTAGCCCTACTGTTCATCTACAAGTTTGTTCAAACCAAAATTTTAAATTGTTCACAGGTTGATAAGTAACGTCCTTCAAACAGTAGGGTTTGGACTGTTTTTAGTCCTGTCTTTTAGAATTTTTCCTTCGACTTTGCGTCGATTTATGGGATAACTAGGTTACTTATCTTCTTATCTAACTACTGGGGATCCAAGAAGGTCATATGGGCTGTACGTGTGATTTTTTGGATCGAAAATTGATTAAGTGAAAGAGAATAAATATGGAGGAGTTGTTGGGTACCTGGGTTCCTATTATGTGCAGATGACAGGCAGATGACAGCGTCGACAGGGGTCGAGGGGCCGTACAGATGGTCGAGGAAGGTGGTCGCTGGTGTAGGGGGAATTTTGGGTACCAACCGGTCGATAGTTATATATATTCGGGAAATTTTTTTCTCTTCCTGATTCAAATTAAATTCAAATTCGAATCTAATTTTGAATGATTTCGTGTAGGTAATGGAAGAATTCGATAAGCATGGATCTCGTAAAGATTGGTTTAAAATTGGTAAAATTTTGGAGGAATTCAAATCCTCTATCGCACACCTCTGTTTCTCTTCTGGGGGTCGGAAGACGTAGGCTTTGGGTTCTCGCGAGAAATTCAAATGAATTTCTCGCGAGAAACTCATTAGGTTTTTTTTTCCTTTCCTCCTTTTCCTTTTTTAAAAATCAAACACTCTAATAACAATTTAAAATATTTGATAAAATTTGCTAAAAGTTTTATAAATATTCTATAACATATTATGCAATAAATTATACGAATTGCCATAAATATCAATAGCGGAGAATTTGTTACATGCTATCTATTGAATGCATAACTCAAAAATATTTTAATATATTTTTATAAAATTCTAAACGTAATTATAAAATCAAATAATAAAATTTTATCCTGTTCCTATTTCCCGCATTTAAACAACTACATATATTGTTCAATGTTAATTACTAAACTAACTAACCACATATATGCTTCTAAATAGTTAAAATAATGATAACGATAACAGAAATAATAATCACAATAATAATAACAACAACAACAACAAATAGTAGGGTTATAATAATTTTAAAGAGTATATATTAATACTAGTATTATTTCTACAAACAAATATATATATTTTATATATATATATATATATATATTTATATATATATATATATATAAAAAAAAAAAAATATATATATATATATATATATATATATATATATATATATATATATATATATATATATATATATATATATATATATATATATATATATATATATTTAATTTTTAATTTCAAATCTTTTCAAAGAAAACTAAATAAATAAATGAATAAAAAATATTAAAATAAAAATAGCCATACTACGATTTAATAAATCTAAACAACTAAATATTTAAATAAAATAATTCCAATGGCACTTACATCTAATAGGCTAGTCAAGGCACTTGCTTACACTAGCCGTGCCATATTGTCTAGTCATTGTGCACAATAAAATTTAAGCATGACTAGGGCTATATTTATAAATGACAAAATAATTCAAAATAAGTTATTTAAGGAACTAAAAATAAATAAAATTGCTTAAAATTTTTGGGGGTTTACAGATTGTGAGCCCTTCTAAATTTTAGAATTTGCTAGAATTATCGATTGATTAGGGGAAATTGGTTTCTGTTAGGATAATAAATTAGTGCCTCATGAACACCCACTTCCTATCTAGATCATTTGGTGTCCTCGACCGTGACATTGTTATTCGGAGCACGAGACCAGCTGTTACCTTCCAACCAATTTCATATACAAGACCTAGAGCAGTCCACGTTCATTTAGGCATATTATATCCCACTCAAATACGTTCCCTTGTACTCTATTTTCATGATACGACTTTCAGGTCAAAAGGCTAGCTATAACCCTTACCGTAATACCAATGTACTTTCCGACCTCAATTAGAGATCCAACCTCGACTCAAATCTTTCGACCCAATATATGGTTGTAATCCATTCGAAGCCCACTACACATATGCCACTAGTGTGCCACTCTATAGAGTCCCTATGTGCTTAAACACAAAAGTCATAGAAGGCACATTTTTGGGTTTAAGGAACCTAGTAACCCATCCAACTGACAATTAGCTCAACCACTTGAGTTGAAACTTATTTTAGGCTACCCTCACATAGTAGGAATGTTTCAGATTGATTTAGGGATCTTGTCCAACCAAAATAGATTAAAACCCAAGATTTAATTAATCAAAGACTGGTTCCAATTAAACTAATAAAACAGTAGTTCATAACGTCCACGCCTATCCGTATCACCTGATGACCTCTACCGTGACTTTGATATTTGGAGCACAACATTAGCCATTTCCTTCCAACAAATTTTACCCTCATGAACTAGACGAGCCACTCTACACACATGACATACATGTCCCACACAAAATACACCATCATGTGCTCAATTTCAATTACACCACATGTGTAACACAGTTTTCCCTTAGAGTAAACCAAGGATGCCCATTTTCATCCCATTTAATTTTTAACCATATAATACCGACCCATTCTCTCAAATGAACTGAATACCCATGATCCATGTAAGAATAAGAACTACCTACCTTGTAGAATATGGTGTCAGTTTGGATTCCTACTATAACCACCTCATCCATCTTTTCGAAAATCGAGTTATGATTTAATGTACTCACTCTCCCTTCGTATTCAGCCTCATTATTAGTTTTATATAAGTTTATTTTAATTTCAAGGATGAAAATTTTACAAGTTGGGTAGGATGTAATCCCCCAAAAATTTTGGAGAATTTTTTTTATTTGTATTGCTTAAACATTTCGTTTCGAATTTTTTTTGTTATTTATTTATAAATATAATGTTAATTATGCTTAATTTTGTTATACACACTGAGTATACTGTTAGTCATGCTTAATTTTTGTTATTTGAAATATTAATATTTGTTTATATGAAATGGGTAATAATATGTACTCTCCCCTAATATTTATACCCATATTATTTTATTGTTGTTGTTGTTATTATTACAATTTCTATTATCATTAGTATTATTATCGTTGTTATTAATCTATCATTATTGTTTTGATTATTAGTTCATTTTTTAGAAAGATTTTATATATATATATATATATATATTTATATATATATATATATATATATATATATATATATATATATATATATATATATATATATATATATATATATATATATATATATATATATAAGTATGTTATAAAGGAAAGATATTTCATGATAGGAAAATATGCTACAATTTGTATATAGGTCATCTTGTATAAGCATTATTGACAAAATTACTCTAGAAAATATTTTTTTTTAATTTTAGAATATTTCTTGTTTAAAGTATGTATGTGTATATGTTTATTTTGGATTACATATATGTATATAGGTATAAATAGATTATTCTACCAAGATATGGTCATTAATTTATTTTAAACAAATTTCCTAGAATTTTATAACTTTTATTGGTTAGCTAGAGCTAGTAAATAGGGGTGAGCATCGGTTCGGTTCGGTTCAAACCGAACCGAATATGTGAAAACTGAAATAACCGTAAACCGTATTTCTCAAAACCGAAAACCGAACCGTTTTTATAAAAACCGAACAAAACCGAACCGAATTAATTTGGTTCGGTTTTCGGTCGGTTCGGTTTCATGGACCAATGTGTATGGCCTTCAAGTTTTTAGCAAAATGAGCCTATTTAAATAAATTTTTTTAAAAAAATATATGACATTATTGTATTTATGAATTGTTATATTACATAGAGTGAAAGATATTAGTATATAGATTGAGGGTAGATAGAGAGAGTGCTCAAAGAAGCACCGACATAGAATAGGGGAAAAGAGTGCGCTCAGTTAGGAATTAATAAACATTAGTATATGTATATTATGGGTAGTTTGATAAATTACTAAATCTAAATCGGTTTTCGGTTCGGATTTTCGGATGAAGAACCGAAAACCGAACCGTTATTTCAAATTTTTAAAATTTTAAACCGTAAACCGAACCGATAACCGAAAAAACCGAACCGTTTGTCATTTTTCGGTTCGGTTCGGATCGGTTTTCGGTTTTCAACCGTTATATGCTCACCCCTACTAGTAAATAGGCATTTATACATAAGTACTTATGTATTTTTTTTCTTTTTAAAAAAAACAAAGCCGGTGGACGACTCCACCTTATATATATATATATATATATATATATATATATATATATATATATATATATATATAGTATAAAAAGAAAAAAAGAAAAAAAAAAGAAATTTTTTCCAAATTGAACAATGCCGCTGGCACTGTTCACTTTCTCCTATCCCGACCCTTGTATAGAGTGTTGAGTTTTTCTTTCTTGCAATTTAGATAAATCCAAAGTCAATCAATTCTTCACTGTTTCTATCCAAATAAAATTCTATCAAATTCTAATCTTATTCTCTTTCGTATAATCCGAAAACCCAGTGCAAATTGAATTCAAATTCGATTTTATTCAAACCAAAATCTTGGTTAAACAAGATAACTTCGAACCCGAGTTTGAAACTCGGTATACATATAGCAGCAGTTTCGTTTTTGAAGAAACCCATCTCCCCTTTTGCGATCAACTCAACCCTAACCTTCACGCATCCTTCCTACCATCCAGACAATGTCCCTGATAGCCTGCAACCGCCGTTGAAGCGGTCACGACTGTCAGCACAGCCCCAAATCGACCAAAAATAGGGGTGCCCTGTTTCACTCGACCGCCAGGTACTCTCCTTTCCGTCCAATTTTCTTTTAGCATATAAATCGATTTATGATTCGTTAACTCCTGTAGAGAGCCTACATAACCCACTAGAATCCCCAGAAAATAGAATTTAGGGATACTCAATGAACCACTCGAGAAATCGAGGCAAAACTTGACTAAAAACTGTTTTAAAAAACACTCAAGGACAGCCCAAACCTCATACTTAGAAGGCAAAGTTTGGCCAATCCATCCACAGTTTCGATAATCTGTTTGGACAAGATTATATACAACATATACGAGATGGATACCCCACTGTTAGCTTAATTTTTCATGGATTAAATCATTGTTAATTCAGTTTCAAAGTTTTAGGAAAAACTTGTTTTTTGAACTACAAAATTGAATAATTTTTTCGATACGACGTGCGTCCCGACAAGTTGGACGACATGGTTGTGAACCAAAAGCATCGAAAGGTGCGTATCGACTTCGTGGAAGTGTAGGATTCGATGGAACTCAATTTCGTTGTGCGTGCGCGACGAAATCGAGGCATATCGATCGAAATATCCAGTATCGACCCCTTTGCAAACTAGGCCATAACATTGTGCACGTTCGTCTTATCAAGACGAAACTTGCGCCAACAAGACCGAATTATTTTTTTGGTCCTGTATGTGAAGTTTGGTCCGATTCTGAGAAGTCGACCGAAACGCCTTTTTGGCGGGCCTGCGACCCGATCCAACGGACGAAATTGTGCACGGCCCACCGGAATCCAACTTTGGACTTACGGTTGGATTCGTCTCATCAAACCGGACCAGTAGACATGTAGTTTGACGACTTTAGAGGCCGTAAGTACTGGCACGCTTTTCAGTACAAAATGGGTCCAATGGCGGACATCGTTTTGATCCGAAATTACGATTTTGCCCATGTATCCAGAATTGGACTTATGGGTAGTCTATCCTAGCTATTTTTCTTATTTTGGAAATGTTCGTGGTGTTTATTTCAGCATCCAAATTTTGTGATATTTGACTTTCTATGCTTCACTAATCTGTCGATTCAAGCTATTGGACGTCGTCCTTTCTGCACACAACCTCCGGCAAGATATCTTGTCATTTGCTGTCTATTTATTTTAGATCATATTTCATGCATTTACTTATTATTTACTTTCTGCAAAATAAACTGTGATACATGGCATAATTAGATAGAATTTTGCTGTTCAGTTCTATTTTCTGCTATGTACTATTTTCATACACATTGAAATTAGATTTAAGAGACCACCCTTTGTGTGTTGCATTCATAGGGCTTGAACATTTGTACCACGGAGTTGCGAGTCGTATATAGAACTCGGACATGTATGACTGGCTGGCCACCAGTACGTATAAGCTGTGCGATAGGATTAACCGCTAATATTATTGCATGATTAGTTTGACTTAGCGTTTAATAGAGGGTATGTGTGTTGTTAATACAACATAGTAGGCATTGGGCCGGGAGGACAATACCTTAGCATATGGGCTACTATACACTTTACCTTTTGTAACCCGTGAGCTCCACCGGAGACGCGGGGTGAGATTACCCATGGATACTGACGGCCACTGACGTTCTGCGAAACGTTATGCTCTTACTTACTGTGCCTCTGGTGCCCCAAGGGAGAACCATGTCGATTCCATTTTAGCCGGAGAGCCCATGCCTTGGAGGTTTATTCTTAAACTGCATTCATTTATATTGGTTAGGCTACCTTATCCGTTAGGTATGAGTACTTCTGGTTTGTATACTTATATCTGATTGCGAGTTGGAACAGTAACTTGTCGCGAATTAGTTTGTCACATCTTGTCCTTGTTTGGTTGTAGGTGTGGCTCACTACTCCGATGATAAGGTACTGAACCTTGTTGTGGTTCGGATACCATATTGGATTCATGGCATGGAAAGATACTCCATCGTGGATTAGGTTGTCATCTCATGTCCTTGTTTGGTTGGGGGGATGGTACGCTAATTCAATGGTAAAGTATTGGACCATGTTATAATCCAATTGACTTATTTATTGAGCAGTTTATATTCAGTAATATGGCATTATATTATGTGTCTTGTTACGTCCCTCTGAGGACCTGGTGATCTCTCCAGGTGTGTGTTCTTATATTTTTGCAGGTGTTCTAGCCAAGGCGGTTATCTTCTCTATTCCTTCGAAGATGATTGCTATTGGATCGTCCTTTGCTTCGCTTGCCAAAATCTTTCTTTTGTTATGTATTTCTTTACCTTTAAAATAGTTGGTAGTGGATTTGTCTCTGTCCAACATCTGGTACAATGATAATTCAAAGTTAATTTATGACATCTTTTATTCTTTCATTTTGTGGATGAGATTAGTTAGCCTTTGTTTTACTACATTTACAGCTTACGTATATTTATTATATGGCTGGCATGTTTACATTCCTAGTCCTACATATTTTGGGACTGGGGCGTTACAATGCGTGCGCACCTTTAACCACAGCTTTACAGAGAAGGCATCGACGATGTATGCCATCCTGCGAAGCCCCAAGCCACCTTCTCCATGTCGAACTTAACCGCGACATCCCCCGGCCAGGGTGTTTTAGACAAGTCATCAACTCCTGGGCAAGCATAATGTTGTTGGTGATAGCTCGGCCACGCACGAACCCGCTCTGCTCAAGGGATATGATCTTTGGTAAAAGGGCGGACAGTCTATTTGTAATGGTCTTGGAGATGATCTTGTTGAGGAAGGTGCACATGATCAGGTGTCTGAAATCGACGAGTGAAGCCGTATTGGCATTCTTTGGGATGAGGATGACACGGTTCTGGGGTAACTAAGTCCCTGGAAGAAGGCACAGGCCGCATCCAGAACATCATTGCCAATAATATACCAGCAACTCCTGTAGAATGTTCCGTTGAAGCCGTCGGGCCCCTGAGTGCTACCTTATTTAAGCGACCATACTACTGCACGAATCTCCTCCACCGGGGGGTGGAGTGGGGGCAGGACAGAAGAGCATTGTCCCTCGGGGAGATATGCTGAGGGATGGCCGATAGAAAGTCCGAGAATTTCTATATTATTATTATTATTATTATTATATATATATATATATATATATAATTATAATATATATATATATATTTATATATATATATATATATATATATATAAAAGAAATATATATATATATATATATATATATATATTAATAATAATAATAATAATAATAATAATATATATATATATATATATATATATATATATATATATATATATATATATTTAATAATAATAATAATATATATATATATATATATATATATATATATATATATATATATATATATATATATATATATATATGAGAGAGAGAGAGAGTGTGTGTGTGTGCGCACGCGCTTTAGAAATTTCTAATTTGGCCCCTCGTCAAATTAGGTTTATCCCTTAGTTTTATGTACATTATCTCCACGAAAATTATACGCTTAAGCCTATTTTCTAATTAGACCACTTTAATTTGGCTTAATTATTTAGTTATCACAATACATTTAATTTTACATGTGTGGCCCCTAATTATTGGATAACTCCAATAATCTCTCACTGGGCCACATATGTAACCTTACAAATGTGTTCACTTTATGAGCTCAAAAAATTGCTATCTTAACCTTAGGGTATATCCAGAAAATCTCGTCCATTCACCATATCAATATAGGATCAAAGTTGTCGCATCCCGATTCGACAAACTGTTTGTCCTCGCTATGCCGAATCGATCGACCTCGCTAGGGCGTGATGCCATACAAGTCTGGAGTTACACTCATACAAGTCAAGAACATTATATTTGACACATCTTTTGAAACATCAAGTTGAAACTTCAATATCGTAGAAAATTGAACACACAGTTTAGGAAGATAGAAATATGCTTTCATTGATAGCTTGCAACTAAGTACACAAGTCATATTACATTGGATATGTCATTGCGGCTATATTGATTGAAACAAAAGAAAATACTCGACAAGATGCCTGAACTTATACTTGTCGTTCTATATACTTGTCGTTCCATATATGCACACTCTTTTATACATTTAAAGCCTAGAACCATGCACCCCAGAGTTCTCGTCACCTGTGGGGTTGGGAAGTTAGTATACTTGGGAATATATTAGTGAGCAGGACGAACCCACTCGTCTAAACCGACTCTGATTGTTAAGGTAGGCATGCATTCGAGTTTTCTTTCTATTTAGAACTAGATGAATTCAGTTCATATTGATAGCCTTCTTTGAAACCGTAAAAACATACAGTAAAATATAGCAGTTTATCTCAATTCTTACTACAGCCGTGCTCATCCCTGCATGAAACAGAGATTACCACCTGCATAAGACAATAGGTGAGCATGATACTATCTTATATGCGGTTATTAATTCTACGCAACACGAGGGACCTTTATATGGCATTGCTATGCGCCCTTTCAGCCGGGGTTGCAAGCCCTACTGGAGGTCCCGCAATGCCTCGCATCGAAGCATGAATTTATATTCCCCCTAGGTCGATTCGGTTCCAACACCCTGGATACCGTTTCTAGAAAGCTAAACTTGTGCACAAGTTGTCTATGACCATGCCAATCCGTGAATAGTTTAACATATGAAACAAATTGTATAGCACGGACAATATTAAGCAGCATTATCATTTTGACTCATACGAGAGTTCATTTCCTCCACTACAAAAATTTGTCAGATTAGCGACGTTCCAAAACGTCGCTAATCTCGGCCAGAACGTCGCTAACTTAAATTAATGACATTTTCAGCGACGTTTTGGAAACGACGGAAAAAAGCATGTCGCTAATCGAGAAAACGTCACAAAATGTCGCTATGGCGACGTTAGTTAGCGACGCTAATAACGTCGCTAAATAACGACGTTATTTGCGACGGTGTCTTATGGTCGCCGATTAGCGACACATTTGCGACGTTTTTGCGACGATGTGGTGGCATCAGATTGTTTGCCACGTCAACAATTTAGCGACGTTTCTAGCGACCTTTATATACGTCGCTAACAGTTAGCGACGTATATAAAAGTCGCTAAAAACGTCGCTAAATTGAAAAAAATTAAAAAAAAAATCCAGAATACAAATGTACAATCCAAAATACAGAATCCAATCCAATCCAAAATACAGAATTTAATCCCTGGGTTCGTCGACCCCTTCGGTGGAATACTCAACACCGGCACGTACAATACAATCCAGAATAGACCAAAAATAATTGGTCGTCTCCTCAAGCCTCTCGGAACATCACAATATGCATCACACATCACACATCACATATCACACAAACCAATATACATGACAATATGCATCACACATCACACAAACCAATATACATCACACACCAAAAAATAAATATCCATCACAATATCCAAAAGAGATATATCCATCAAAATAAATATCCATCACAATATCCAGAGGAGATATATCCATCAAAATAAATATCCATTAAATATCGGTTGTCAGAAATAAGTCTTCTGGAAACAAATCCAGTCAATATATTTATCTACTGTCGTCTATGCTGGGGCAGATAGAACTCCCTCAGCCAGCACGCATAAGTAGGATCCACGGCAGCCAGATCAATATCCAGAGGAGATGGATGACTGGAACTCCAGGTGAAACTGCCCTCTGGTGCCACCTCCTCTTTCACATCTCTCTCGGCTTTAGGAATTACTTCTGGAGCAGCCCTCTCGGTGGAACTGCTCTCTGGAGCAGCCATCTGTGCCTTCCTCAAGCGAGATCCTCGGGTCTTAGGTGCCATCTGTGAGAACGGGTGCCATCTCGTTTGAATACATTTTCGAAAGCAGATAAAATACAAAAAATTCAATTTTTTGCCAAGTGTGAGAATGGATGGCTCAGAACACAACCCAAAATTCATTCCAGCATACATTAGTGTGAATCATCTATGTTCTGTACATATGGTGTAGTATATGTTCTTATCGAATCTAGTATCTGAAGGATATAATAGAATCAAGATGAACCCACATAATGTAATACTAAGACATCATCTACTACTAAAAGATATAGTGATAGGTTGTCGTCTCATCATTGCCGAGGAATGAGGGTCGGAGGACAGTCAAGTTTATCTACGGCTACATAGTTTCTGCCTCGCCAGTCGAATGGCTACAGGGACTATGTCCTGATCACCATGTCGTACCATAGATTAATGCAAATAGAGCTGGAGCCAAAATACAGAATCTAAAATACAAAATACAGAATCCAGAATGCAAATGGAGCTGGAGTTGGAGATATAATCCATAGATTGACACATTACTAATTCATATATGTAGTCCAATACAAATAGTCTAATACAAACACAACCCAATACAAATTGTCCAATACAAATAAGTACTAATAGCTAATGACAACCACGCAGCTCACGCAAATGCTCAGTGATACGATCACGCAACCACTTCGAATAAGTGGGATCGACGGCGCCAGGAGATATGCAGTCCACTATAGGTGCTGGATGAATAGAACTCCCGGTCTCACTAGCTACCGGTGCTACTTCCTCCTTAACAGTAGGAGGAGCCACCTCAGCATTCAGTGTTTCCCTCAAGCGACGGGTCGCTGCTCGCGTCATGGGTTCCATCTGGTAAGATCGATATTCACAAAGAATATAATTGTTACATAAGCAAGCTAACTAAAGGAACCATCATCTCGTTTGAGTATATTTTCGAAAGCAGATAAAATACAGAATATTCGATTTTTTGCCAAGTATGAGAAAGGATGGCTCAGAACACAACCCAAAATTCATTCTAGCATACATTAGTGTAAATCATCTATGATCTGTACATATGGTGTAGTATATGTTCTTATCGAATATAGTATCTGAAGGATATAACAGAATCAAGATGAACCCACATAATGTAATACTAAGACATCATCTACTACTAAAAGATATAGTGATAGGTTGTCGTATCATCATTGCCGAGGGATGAGGGTCAGAGGACAGTCAACCTCATCAACGGCTACATATTTCTGCCTCGCCAGTCGAATGGCTGCAGGGACTATGTCCTGATCACCATGTCGTATCGTAGATAAATGCAAATAAAGCTGGAGCTGGAGCTGGAGCCACAATACAGAATCTAAAATACAAAATACAGAATCCAATCCCTAGGTTCGCCGAAAATACAAAAACAAAGATTGACACACAGTACTAATTCATATCTATTTTAAGTGTGAGAACGGATGGCTCAGAACACAACCCAAAATTTATTCTAGCATACATTAGTATGAATCATCTATGTTCTGTACATATGGTGTAGTATATGTTCTTATCGAATCTAGTATCTGAAGGATATAACAGAATCAAGATGAACCTACATAATGTACTATAATAACAGAATCAAGATAGGTTGTCGTATCATCATTGCCAAGAGATGGAGGTTAATTGGAGGAAGTTACTGCAGAAAGTGAAGACCGACATGAACTGACACACGAAAATGAGGGGCTCTAAGCTGGAACAAGTAAAGTTGTGCTTTGGAAAAAGAACTCTTGTAAACTCTTTGTTCACAAAGCAAGCTATAATTAAAGAATACATAACAAGTATCGAGTTCGTAACTCAAGTATAGCGCTTACAAGAGTTATAAACTCGATACTTATTCTGTATTCATTATATCTTGCTTTGTGAACAAAGAGCTTACAAGAGTAGAACATCCAAAACACAACTTTACTTGTTACAGCTTTGATCTCCTCCTTTTCGTGTGTCAGTTCATGTCAGTCTGCAGTTTCTGCAGTAACGACCACAAGTTTTATGTTCTTCAACGATATATTTCACATGCTTAATTGCCATATGTGGGGACGAATGGCTCAGAACACAACCCAAAATTTATTCTAGCATCCATTAGTGTGAATCGTCTATGTTCTGTACATATGGTGTGTAGTATATGTTCTTATCGTATCTAGTAACTGAAGAATGTAACAAAATTAAGATGAACTTACATAATATAATACTAAGACATCATCTACTACTATATAAGATATAGTGATAGGTTGTCATATCATCATTGCCGAGGGATGAGGGTCGAAGGACAGTCAACTTTATCTACGGCTACAAAGTTTCTGCCTCGCCAGTCGAATGGTTGCAGGGACTATGTCCTGATCATTATGTCATACCGTAGATAAATGCAAATATAGCTGGAGGTGGAGCCAAAATACAAAATACAGAATCCAATCATTGGCTTCGTCGAAAATACAAAAACAAAGATTGACACACAGTACTAATTCATATCTGTTTTAAGTGTGAGAACGGATGGCTCAGAACACAACCCAAAATTCATTCTAGCATACATTAGTGTGAATCATCGCTGTTCTGTACATATGGTGTAGTATATGTTCTTATCGAATATAGTATCTGAAGGATATAACAGAATCAAGATGAGCCCACATAATATAATTCTAAGACATCATCTACTAATAAAAGATATAGTGATAGGTTGTCGTACCATCATTGCCGAAGGATGAGGGTCGGAGGAAAGTCAACTTTATCTACGGCAACATAGTTTCTGCCTCGCCAGTCGAATGGCTGTAGGGACTATTTGTCCTGATCACCATGTTACCAATTAACCAACCAACAAAACTACTTGTTACAAATATCGGCACTATCGGTGCTTTTGAATCGGAGTATCACATTTTTCGGTATCGAAAAACAAATAATTATTACTAAATTATCAGATTTTTTGGCACTATCGGTGCCCCTGACCAAGCCCCCCCGTACCCCTCCTCCCCACACTACCCCTAACCTTAACCCGAACCCTATCCCTAACCCCTCCTCCACCAGCACCCCTCCCCTACCAGCCCCCCTTCCCTCCTGAGCCCCCCTCCCCCACCAACCACCCCTAACCCTAACCCGAACACTAACCCTAACCCTCCCCTCCCCACAGCCCCCCTCCTCACCCCCACCCCTAACCCGAACCCTAACCCTCCCGTCCCTCCTGCTCCCCTCCCCCAGCCGCCTCCACCCCCACCGCCGCCCTCAACCCCCCGCCCCCACCCCCCCCGCTCCCCTTCCCCAGCCGCCGTCACCCCCCACCCCTCCTTCCCCTACACACAGCCACCCCTAACCCGAACCCTAAATCTAGCTCCCCTCCCCCCAGCCCCCCTTCTCACCCCCAGCTGCCCTCACCCCCCTGCCCCACTCTCCAGCCACACCCCACTTACGCCCCAACCACCCGCATCCCCCCTGTCCCTCCCTCCAAGCCACCCACACCCCCCAACCACCAACAACCAAAATAGAGAGAGAGAGGGGGAGAGTCACGTACCGGAGATGGAGGAGAGTCGTCGGAGAGTGTGAGAGTTATCGGAGAGAGTGAGAGCGCCAGAGAGAGTGAGAGCGCCGGAGGGGGGAGGAGAGAGAGTGAGAGACTAAAATAGGGGAGAAATGAATCGTTAGGGGGAATTTAATTAGAATTTAGCGACGTTCATCCTAACGTCGCTAAATTAGTCGCCATTAGCGACGTCATAGCGACGTTTTACGACGACTAGCTCATGTAACTAATATACGTCGTTGTCACATCACTATTTTCATCGCTAGTAGCAATTATTAGCGACGTTTATATTAAACATTGCTGTAAACGTCGCTAATGTGCACAATTTAGCGACGTTATACTAACGTCACTAAATTTACGTCGCTAATAGAGAAAAATTTAGTAGTGCTAAAAGTTGTATGTTCTGATTTAACGTCCTGTAGGTACCAAATTCACCGAAGCACCATATGCCGCAACCAACGTTTTATTATATTTTGCAGTTCATGGAATAGTTTATCTTTTTTCAAGAACCTTAAATTTTTTCTTTATGGTGTGAAACTTATATTTTTAGAGTAAATTACTCAAAATCGATACAGTTATCCTGAGTCTTGATCTTAGTCATTTTGCATGCATTTAACTTGACATCGTCGATTTGAATAAATTCGAGGCAACAAGAATTTTATTTGTGGGAAGGAATAGAAAAGAAGGGGCCGAACCACCCACCAAGTATTCGATCATGCCGAGCGTCGGAGCGCTTTGCAACGTTCAAGCTTCAGTTACGTGAGCTCCTGCAATGGCACCAACATTTTATCATAATTCCTTCTTTAATCCTTCGTTTCGAAATTCTTAGAATGAATGCAAAAATCGACACGAACACGTGTTCATCAAAACCAAGCAGCGATAACTTCAAGAAAACCATACAGCAACCCAATCCCGTTAAAGGGACTTATATGGAGCTCACTCTTCGAGACACAATCTACTGTATCTAGGACTTATTCTAACAGAAGTCGTTCCATTAGTTGGATCGATTCTTGTAATATTCGTCCAAATCAATTTATTTGATGCCACAAAGTGTTATCGTTTACCAAGCTCAGCGATCGAGTCAAACTAGCTATCTAAGTTCCCGACCGAGTCTGACTCACCGTAATTATATTACATAGTCCGTCGCCTATCGGGAACGGGGCACTACAAAAGTGGCCTTCTCACATTTAGAATAATTAAACCATCAATGGTCACATATACCAGTAAGATCTAAATGACATAGATCGATCATGAATGCGTAGTA
Source organism: Iris pallida (assembly GCA_029216955.1). Taxonomy (NCBI): domain Eukaryota; kingdom Viridiplantae; phylum Streptophyta; class Magnoliopsida; order Asparagales; family Iridaceae; genus Iris; species Iris pallida. The sequence goes on from JANAVB010000894.1 coordinate 35,038, forward strand.
TAGAAATTACACACGCAATGTGATTAACACATGTTTATTTCCAACTGTCCTCTTTTACTTTAATGAGATCAATTCTATAACATAATTGTAACTACCTAGATTTCAAAATTATATTTTTGGAAATCAATACTGATTTTTAAATTTATAAATTCATTTTTCAAATTCATTTGTAGATTTATTTCTATTTCTAATTATTATTATTTAATATTAGTTAATCTCATGGTATGATTTATGTTAATATTAATACTTTGAGCGCCTACCAAGCCTTGGGCTTGGATTGTGGGCTAACCTAGCCTATTAGCCTACCAAACATTTGGCTTGGATTTTGGGCTACTAACAAATATTGTATTCCTAATTTTGTACTAAATATAATTTGGCTTGGGCTTTATATAAATTAATGATTGTAATTAGTTACTAATTACTAGATTAGTTAGCAATTAGTTGGTAGTTAGTTATTAGTCTTTACTATGCGCCCCTAGATGCATTAAAATTTACAATTGTGCCATCATGGCTTGTGGAGCACTCCATTTTTCTCTTATTAAAATATTGGAGGCTTTCCAATATTTTATTATAATTTACTATTCCACTCTCACTCTCTCTCTACTGTCAGACTTCTTTCGACCACCTTTCTTCGTCGTGCGCTGTCGTACAACTCCGGCGATCTCATCGGAAAATCTTTTTCTTCCTCCTGCTCCTCTTCTCCTTCTTGTCTTCACTCTCCTCACCACTGCACAGCAACTCCACCCATTTTACTGCACAGCCAGCCGACCACCACCTTTATTCACCCAACGCCGCCAACCACCACCAACGTCGACCACCCCATCTCTACTCTTTACCACCACTCACGACCAGTACGTAACCACCACCTTTATTTCCCCTCCGACTACTGACCCCCTATCGCCACTCGCCATCGTCTCCAGACCACAAATACCACTGCTCCCTAACCCCTATTTTGCCATTGACCACTATCCTAGATCTACACAGGCGAGCCACTCCACCCGAACACATCAGATCCCTAGCACCACTAGCCTAACTCCGATCATCACCATTACCACCTATATCTAGACCCTTCCGCCAACCAACCACCACACGCCACCGTCACCGCTGCCACCCTATTCTCCAACCGGCTACCAATGACCACCAACACCAAATCAAAACCCAACACTCACCTGATCATCAACATCCAGCCACCGACTTCGATACGCCGCCTCGTCTTTACCGCCTGAGCACTGTGCGACTCCAGCACCGCACACTAGCGCTACCGGCCGAACTTCAGATTTATGACTACTTTCTCCTCAGATCCAGCTAGATATGGGCCGCCTCGTCCTGGATCTTGCGCAGACGACCGTGGCGAGCCCCGTCGAGATTCGTCGTCATTGTTGAGATTTGCCTATCCACACCTCTGTGCTCTGATCGTGTTGCTTCCTACGGTGCCTCCGCGAGTCGTCCGGCCATGCCGAGCAGCCTCTACTGTTACAGACCTCGCTTTTCGTACCGCCTCGACCCATTCCCCGGAGTCGACTTCGGTAAGCATCCCCTCTCTTTCAGTCTCCTTCTCGTTCCTTTTCTCCTTTCTGGCACCCTTATCGACCACCCTCCCCCTCACTCTCTCGAAGTCTCTTATCCTCCTCTCCCTCTCCCTCTCCCTCTTTCACTCCTCTTCTTCAATTTCATTACCTCTCTCTCCCCCCCTTCCCTCTCTCTCTCTCTCTTCTGTGTGTTTTAATTGTAAGAACCAAAGTATGGACTAGGCCTGAGCCTAGTAGGCCGGGCTGGGCTTAGAGCCCAGTACCATTGTTGGTTTAATTGTATGTTTGTTTTAAGTAATATTGGGATGGGCTTAAGCCCTATTTGCCATGAAATATAAAAGAGCAGAACAATTATCGGAGGACTGGACTTTTACTTCACGTTACAAACTCGCTTGTACAAAGAAAGTCTAGGGACGAAAATCTAGGTACAACAGTCTAAGTACAATTATTTATTTTTTATTCTGGGGGGTGACGATAGAGGCTCGGGAAAGCGACGGCCGCTCTACCTTACTCCTTGGATGATCGAAATGCAGCCATGGCTCGGAGAAGATCTGCTTGGCGTTGACGAAGAAACACTCTCCTTGCTCTCCTCGTGCTGCTCTTCTGGCTTCTCTCTCTCTTTGTGTATTTTCTCTCTGATTATTAGGGGGAAGCTCTCTGTCTGTCTTCGCAAGGGAATGGCACCTTGCTATTTATAAGAGTGGGGCATCATTAGGGTTTGGATAATTGCCTATTCTCAAAGCGGCGGCGGCCTGATGATTAACCAATCTGGACCATTAGTCTTAAGCGTGAATGATCTGGGCCATTAATGTAGATAGTATTGAATCTTGTGAATGATTAATGCTGATTGCTTTAAATCTTCATGATTGGTTGTGTCAAGCTTAGATCTCTCACCACGTGCCCCATTGGCTTGATCATGAATGATATGACCTGATCTCATTAATTATGAGGATAACGTTAAATATGGTTATTGGGATCTGGTAAATCTCTGATTGATTTAATACCACGCATCCCATAATCACCCTGCTACTAGCTGTCAAGTCATGGGGGCAATTGAATCTCTGCCACGTGTCTTAATGGTGGACCCTGCCAGAGCCGCATGATATCCATGAACCGCATAAGACAATGTCTCAGCGAGCCGCATAGGTATAGTACTTGCGAGCCGCATGGGATGGTTTCGTGGTGAGCCGCATGAAGATGATTCTTGCCAGCCGTATAAAGCTGTTCTTCGATTGAGCCGCATGGGAGTCTGTCACGTGGCAATCTCGGATCGTATCAGAGATTTTCTTCTGTTCCCGAAGAGTCTGTCATTATGACAGGACCATCATGGCACTTTATGTCAGAGCCGTCAGCTGTCAAATCATGGCAGAGCATTAAATAAGGCTATTACTCGATGGCCAGCTGTGTGAAGGGATCCCATGGGGACACGTGGTGTTGATCGAGCCGTATATCTCTGTTGGTCGTTTGTGAGCTGCATGTACTTCCGAGCCGTATGAGGCTGGGAGACTCTTCGAACCGTATGGGACTGTCCCTATGTAAGCTGCATGGATTCTCCTGCCCCGAGCTGCATAAGACTGAGAGTCTCTCTGAACCGCATGGGACTGCCCCTGTGTGAGCCGCATGGGGTTCTCCTGCTCCGAGCCGCATAGACCATCATTCTGATATTTTCCATGCTTCTACAAGACCCCCTTCAAAGTTTTTAATTTGCAAAATTGAAATACTTTGAATAAGAAGCATGGCCTTTGCTAACCGCATAGATGGTTCAGCCGTATGGATTTATCTGGCCGCAAGAGCTGTTAGGCCGCATAGACTTTTTGCCATGTGTCTCAACCACGTGTGCAAATCTTCTGCATTAAATGCCCTTGATTCATTTTTTGAATTAATGCCGCCTTTTGGGGGAGGATCCCAAGGGTCAATTTTGCTTTGACCGAAGCATTTTTCCTTTATTCTTTTAGGCGGCGTGTGGATCGAGGCGTTTGTTAATTTACGAGCCCCCTTCGCCTATAAATAGGAGTAATTTATTCTTTGAGGGTTTCTTTACCTTCTCTCTTTGCTCGAAACTCCTTGTTGCCGACTTCCTCTTCGTCTTCTTCCCTCAACGATCGATAATGGCTCCCAAGAAGGCTGCTGCGTCGAAGGCTGCAAAGGGCAAGGCGGTCGCTTCTGCGGCGACTACAGCGACGAACGTGGTCACTCCTCCACCGGCCGCTGTTCCCTCTGTCCATCCCGACGTTCACCCGCCTATTGCTGGTAAGGGGGTCGCCTGAAAACCCTAACTGCTGCCATGGCTCTGTTGCATATTTTATGCACAAGCCGCATGTACGAGACTCGTCGATGTGACCGCATAAACATTTTGCCCCATGGGGCCGCATGAGCATGTCATACTCGATCTAAGCCGCATGTATGTTTTCGATTTGGGCCGCATAAGCGTCGCTCACTTTTGAACCGCATAAGCTCGTTTGTTTGTAGCTGCATCAGCTCATATGAGTCTGGCTCATAGGCGTGCTTAACCTGAACCGCATGAGTCTATCTGTTCAGGGCCGCATGGGTCTGTGTGGTCTTTGAGCCGCATGGTCTCACCTGAATCTGAGCCGTATGAGGCTATGATTAAACAGAGCCGCATGGACTTATCTTTTTCTGAGCCGCATGAGGCTATGATGAACAGAACCGCATGGACTTATCTGTTTCTGAGCCGCATAAGGCTGTGTCGGTCCGAGCCGCATAGACTCAAATAATCTTTCCAATGCTTCTTGTTTTGACTATCTTCTAATCTTTTTTCTTTTGTCTTTCTCCAGTGAATCTGCCAGTAAATCTTGCGAGGGAACTTCTGGTCGGCTCGAATCAATTTGCCTTGGGCGTGCGTCTTGATGACTTAGTTAGGTCCATGCTGAATCAATTTCCGGCTAATGAGCCTTCGGGGAGGTTGACCGCCATCGAGAATCAGACCCTCCATTACCTCCGTTCCATGATGAATTCTGGGAAGTTGGATGGATCATACCTGAAGCCCTCATTTCTCTTCGGGGACGCCTTAATCATAAAGAATCCCCGAGTATTAGAGATCTCCGAGAACTAGGATTTTACTTTGGATGTGATGGCGATCCATATTCCTCTCATGGAGCGTCATTATCCTCTCTCGTGGTTCAATATGGTATTGTTGTCCAGGACGATGGTGGAGACCTTAACTCCTATCCAATCGGGGATATTGATGGGCAACATCCACTATAACCCGAATATTGGGTCAGTGTACGCGGGTAAGGATTCCGTCAGCCGGTATATGATGGGACTGGCCCCAGGCACTTTCATGAACATCTACGGTCCCAACTTCACATTCACTCAAGCTGATACTTTCCTGAATCGGCTTGTTCGTAAAAAATCTTATCCAGTTGGCAGATTGGCATTACTGAACTGGATAAATCCTACCCCTTCGGGGGCCCGCTTGACCACTTGGGTTCTGCAGACTTATGGGACGTTCCTGCGGGAGATAGGTCTCTATCATGCCATCCGGGGTATCTGTCACGGGCTTCCTATCAATAAGCCTTTGTTCATGGCGCTCCTGGAGATGTATAACCGGCAAACAGGGACGTTCTTCACCCCCGGAGGGGAGTTGGGGCTCGCTCTCCATGAGATGTATACTGTCTCCAAGCTTCCATGGGGGGACGAGCCTCTTGAGGTGTACACCCCGTCGAATGAGGAGTTCGAGGACCTGAACCGATGACACCCAGGTTTTATGGTGGTGTACCAGGAGTTGCTATGCCATCTTAGTACTTGTCACCAGGTGGCTATAAAAAAGGAGGATAGCTCCGAAGGGAACGCTTCCCACACCACGTCCTGGGTCAATTATGTTTTTAAAGTTGGCCCTTCTGGCGAGGTTATTCCTCGAGCCCCTCAAACCCAGGAAGAGATAAAGGACCTGATGTTGGGCGTCAAGAAGTCGCGATCTAGTAGCGACATATTCGGGAGTCAAACTGACTCTCTTAGCTATTTTTACTATGGTACCAGGCAGATGTTCGAGAAAGCGCTCCTTGCTGGATTCTTGATGATATGGCTACGGAACTGCGTAGTCTCAGGGGGGGCAGGTTCCATCGAGAGGATTAGTCGTCATTTCATTCTCCCTGCCGTTAAACTGGTATTTGGAGTTATGCTAGCTCTTCTCCCGACTATGGTGTGTAGCATACACCATGGTCTTCGAACATTCTCGTCCAAGGTCATTGCCCGCGAGAAGACGCAGGACTTTGAGCGCATAGAGCTGTCTTACCACTATTTAATGGGGTAGTTGTTGATGCACTACAACTCTTTGATGGGATCTGGAACAGCTGAAGATGCTACAGATGAAGACGCCTTTATTTTCAAATGTTATCGCCGCTTTTGGGAATACAGTACTATGCCAGCTTGTCGGAGGGCGCTGGCGAGGGTGGATGGGTGTGACTTTTTTGTGTCTGTTCCTCATTTTTCCGACGAGGAAGTGAGGGATGTACACCTTGATGGCACTGGACCTCCTCATCTTCTGTCTACGAAGATGCTCACCTGGTTGCGCAACATCCGCCCCGCGCATCTGGTTTATCAAAATCGCAATAATGTGTACTTGGAGCCCTACCTGCCCAGTAGATTTTCTCGCCAATTTGGCTATAGTCAGTTATTCCTCGACTGTCCCAGCCCTTGCTTGGGCTTTGAAGGTAGTGTTCTCGATGGTGCCAGGGCGTGGATTTATTATGACGCTTATCATACTCGGGCCAGCTTCTCAGTTCCTGATACTAAGGCGCCGAGGGAAGTTTTGTACGTGGCTGCCTTGTATCATGTTATGGCGAATAAGCCTCCTGTCAACTTCGATCCGAGTACCAGTTTCATCGTAGGTACCGGTTTACAGGAAAAGCCTAAGGGTGCTAAGGCTAGAAAGCAGCTAGCGCCTCAAACTCCCCTTCCTGAGTCAGAACCTTCCGAGGCGGCTGAGGAGGATGACGACCATGATAGCGAAGACTCTCTTTCTTCTGGGGGTGAGGAAGTAGCGGATCGACCGCTTGCCCCACCAGACGAATTGACGGAGGATCCGTTGCTTGCTACACAAGAGGAAGTAATGAGGGAAGGACAGTCGCCTGCTGTGCCTGGTCCCTCACGTAAACGAGCCAGACGTGAGTCTTCTGACGGCAGGGCGGCCTTTTCTGTAAAAAGAGCTGCCGTTAGACCTCGTAGGTTACTTATTACCGAGGGAGGTGAAGATGCAGACGATGTTCCGGAGGTAAGACCAAGTCGGAGCCATCTCCTTGTTGTGATTTTCTTTCTCTTAGGATACGACTTAATCATTTTTCTTTGTAGGTGTCTGATGAACCGGCCTCTCATGAACCGTCTGCCGCCCCTGAGGTTGATCCGGCCCTTGCTGCTTTGATTAGTAGCATATGCTCTGCGATCCTTTCAGCGGGGGCTCTTCCAGCGGCAGCTGAGGACTCCTAAGTTGCTGAGGCCCCAGTCCGGGATGATAAAGGTTCCCTCGGGCCTGTCTCTGAGGTTGCTGAATTTCTGTAAGGCGACACCGATCTTGTCGCATCCCCTCCCGAGGGTGCCGGGGCGGAGGAGCCTATCATATTCAACTCGGAGGTTGCTGGTGAAGAGGCTGCGGTGGCTGTAGACGAACCTCAGCCTCCACACTCTTCCACTGGTAAGATAAGCCAAATATTGACTAGTGAGGGGGCTTATTTGCTCTATCAACATATCCTCCGGGTCAAATCGATTCATGGTTGTCTTGGCCCTACAGTTCCTGACCCTTTACTTCCCATCGCGGATGTTCTTGGGGGAAGGCTCGGCCTGCCATGATCTAAAGGAAAGGAGCGTTTCCTCTCCTTCGTCGTCTCATGTTGAGGGGCTTTCCGCCAGCTCCGGACAGATGGGAATGGAGCTGGCGATGGTCTTCGCCTCATCCTCTGCTGCTTATACGGCTCCGGAGATTGACCTCTCGACCCTGCCGAGCATTTAAGTTTTGCGGGCTGCTGAAGAGGAGTTGGCCGCTGTTCATGCGTCCTTCCGTGCGGAGTTTATTTCCCTTGTGGCAGGGGCGGCAGATTCTGTTGCGTCTTCTTCCGTGTTGCCATCTACACTCCCGTTGACGCCGGCTTCTTCGGAGGCTCTGGATGAAGTGACGCAGGATATGGTCGACAGCTTCTATCGCCACTTAAAGAGGGGCGTAGATGATACTGTAGAACGGAGGACCCCTTTTACTCTGTCTCTGCGGTACGCTCGGGGTCAGGTTGCAACTTTGAAGTCTCTTCCTGGCGGGGTAGGGTTGGCTGCACTCCTGGAGCCTAAGTTGGCGGAGGCTGATCAGCTTGTGACCCAATTGCTGGCGATACGGCAGGCGGGCTTGCCTGCTGCGATTGAACAGGAGCGGGGCTTCCTTATTGCTGCTCGAGATACTGCCGGGCCAGTTGTACAGGGGGACCTTGACAAGTTCTCCGCTTCGTATGACAGGCTGGGTTGTCGAAGTCAGGCTTGTAGGGCTCGAGAATAGTCTGCTTCTCGTGGAATAGCTGACACGAAGGAGCGGATTCTTGCACTTCAAAGGGAGTTGGCCTTCTTAGAGTCCGAGCTGGGGGCTGCTCGTGCGGAACAGAAGTCAATCGATCGGAAGGCCGAGAGGGTTTCCCGATCTTCTGTCAACCTGGAGCGGGCTTTCAAAAAATTCGAGGACAACTGGCAAGCTCATGCTCATCTGGAGGACACGGCGGTGCTGAGCCAGGAGGCGGAGCGTCGAGCTAAACAGAGGCTTGAGCGGTCGGTTGCCTTGCTGACGAACCGTCTCATGGCGTTATGTGCCCCGGAGCAGTGATCAGCCTTCTATCTTCTTTTGCTGTCTTTTTTTTTGTCTTTATTTTGTAAGGGATGAGATACCAAATAATGTAGCACTTTGAATTTTGAATAAATGAGCATGTTTCAACTCATCTTCTCTTTCTTGTACTTATGGTGTTCGTGGATTTGGATCTGCTGGAGGATTATTTGTGGACCTGTCACCCTGGGCGTACCTTGGTTTTAGGTACGAGTAACAAGTTTTGGAGAGGAATACCTAGAACAACTTCGCGATAAGACAGCTATAGAAGTTTTTGGTATTCAGGAGAATGCCAAGGAGCACCTAGGCTCTCAGGCATGATAGGGAAGGGATGGGCGTGTACTGGAGATCCAGTACAGCATCTGTGGTCGACTGAGGACATTTGTGGTCAACAGAGGACGTTTGTGGTCAACAGAGGACATTTGTGTTCAACAGAGGACATTTGTGGTCAACAGAGGACATTTGTGGTCAACAGAGGACGTTTGTGGTCAACAGAGGACGTTTGTGGTCAACAGAGGACATTTGTGGTCAACAGAGGACATTTGTGGTCAATAGAGGACATTTGTGGACCTATTATCCTTGTCGTACTCCGGTTGTGGGTACAGATAATAGGTTGAAAGGGAACCGACATACTTACTCAGAGGTAATGGGGACATGGCAAGCATGAAGGTTTCTTCGACGGAGTCTTCCCACTCAGAGGTAATGAGGACATGGCAGGAGTGGGCTCAATGAAGAGGGGGTACATAGAACGACTCAGAGGTAGGAGGACGTGGAAGTTCTATGCGAGGGGGCGGTTTGTTTTTGGTGGAAGTGAAAATGACTCAGAGGTAATGAGGACATGGCCGTTGCAGAAATTTGTGGATCGATTACCCTTTTTGTGCACTGGGAGTGCGGGTAGTGGATCATGAGGGAGGATCTCTTCCAAAAAGAAAGTTCAGAGGTATGATCATACATGACTCGCTATCTGATAGAGTGACCGGAATGTGAGTTCAGAGGCACCAGCGAGTACATAACTCAATAATTTGGAACATTGTGAACGCGTGAGTTCAGCGGTACTAGCGGGTACATGACTCGATAATCTGAAAGGAATATGGAGGTGAGTTCAGTGGTTCCAGCAGGTACATGACTCGATAATCTGAAGGGAATATGGAGGTGAGTTCAACGGCACCAGCGGGTACATGACTCGATAATCTGAAATGTTGTGGATGTGAGTTCAGCGGTACCAACAGGTACATGACTCGATAATTTGGAGAGAATGTCGTTTAGACATAATATTTCTTCAGGAACTTGCCGTTGACGGGCAACATGAGCAAGTCTCCATTTTGCTTTGCGAGGCGGTAGGCACCGTTGGAGAATACAGCCTCGATGATAAACGGGCCTTCCTATTTTGGTTGGAATTTACCGGCGGTTTTATGCGTCATAACCATCGGCCTTCGGACCGCCAGAACGAGATCGCCCACTTGGAATGTTCTGACTTTGACCTTCTTGTTGAAGGCACCAGAGATGCGCGCTTGGTATAACTCGATTCGTTGTTGAGCCAAGAGGCGCTTCTCATCCAAGGCCTCCAACTCCTGTAGCCGACGACGGTGGTTTTCGTCCGTTGTCAACTGATGTGTGAGGGCGACGCAGAGCGAGGGGATCTGAGTCTCTAATGGGAGGACCGCCTCACTTCCGTATACTAGGGAGAATGGTGTATTTCTGCTGGCTATTCGGACTGTGGTACGATACGCCCATAAGCACTCGCCAAGCTTCTCGTTCCAGTCGTATTTGTTGGATGATACAAATTTCTTGAACAGCTTGATGATTGTTTTATTGAATGCTTCAGCCAACCCGTTTGCTGCCGGATTGTATGGCATTGAAGCAATGTTCTGGATGCGGTGCTTGTCGCTGAACCGATAGAAGGCGTGGCTTGCAAACTGCGGACCATTATCGTGTATGATCCTTCGTAGCAGTCCAAAGCGATATATAACGTGATGCTTTAGGAAGCTGATCACGTTTGACGTCTTTACGTCTGTAAGCGGTACAGCTTCCGTCCATTTAGAGAAATAATCTGTAATGGCTAGTATGAACCGGTGTCCTCGAGAGGAAGACGGAGCAATTGGACCGATGATATCCATTCTCCATACTTCAAATGGCCAGGACGCCACTGTCGGATGTAGAAACTCAGATGGTTGGTGAATGAAGTCCGCATGGACTTGACAGGCTTTGCATTTCCTGGCATAGTCTATCGTATCGGCCACCATCGTGGGCCAGTAATAGCCCATTCGGCGAAGGAGGTCTTGCAATTTTGGGCCAGGCTGATGGCCCCCACAGACACCGTCATGAGCTTCCCGTACGGCTTCTTTGGCTTCTACGTTTGACAAGCACCGGAGCAACAACCCATCGTAGGATCGTCGATACAGCATTTTTGTCTCTGTATCGTAGAAGAATCTGAGAGAACGCCGTCTGATGGAGGTGGCTTCCTTTGGATTCTCTGGAAGGATGTCGTAGACGACGAAGTCGATGAACGGCTGTCTCCAGTCTGGTGCTTCGTCGACCGTCTGGGCGGAATAGCTCGCCACGAATTGAACGTTGTTCTTGGGGCAGACCAGTTCGTGGCCTATTACGTCAACCGAATGATGAGCGTGGTTCGGTACAGCTAAGGAAGCGGCAAGGCCCGCTAGGGCATCGGCTTCGATATTTTGGAGTCTGGGGACGTTCTCGATGAAGAATCCCTCGAATAATGCGATGATGTTGATCGCTATTTGGTGATAGGGGATCATGTCTTCATGACGGACTTCGTATGACCTCCGAATCTGATTGACGATTAATTGTGAATCGTCGTATGCTTCATGATATTCTACCCCCAGCTCTTTTGCAAGTTGGAGACTGATGACTAACGTATTGTACTCAGCCACATTGTTAGAGCAGGGTTCCGTGAGAGAGTAGGCACGATTGATCACCAGCCCGGTAGGAAAAATCAATACCACTCCGACTCCAACGACGATGTTGCCCTTGGGTCCTGTTCTTGAAGCGCCATCGAAGAACATTCGACATATATCATCGTGAGAAGTTACATGTGAGTCAGCGACCTCATCTGGTATTTCTTCGTATATCTTGGACGATTCCGAGCCTGGATGGGCTGCTAAAAAGTCTGCCAGAGATTGACCTTTAACAGCCTTTTGTGGAACGAAGACCATATGATAAGGGGACAACAATATCGCCCATGTAGCGAGGCGTGAACTGAGTGCCCCTGGTTTAGTCATGAGGACTCTGAGAGGGTTGACTCGTGAGATCACATGTATGGTTTGCCCTGTGACATAATGCCGCGTCTTCTGAATAGCGAACACCAAGGCGAGGCATTCCTTCTCTACCGCGGTGTATCGGTGCTCCGGTCCAACCATCATTCGGTTGAGGTAGTATATGGCTTGTTTGTGACCCACATTGTTGTTTTGTGCCAACAGGGCACCAAGGGAGTGTTTCATTGCTCGTACGTAGAGCAGGAATGGTTTTCCAGCAACCGGGACCACTAAGATTGGAGGGTTTGATAAATATTCTTTGATGCTGTCGAGGGCACGCTGACATTCCTCGTCCCATATGAATGAGACTCCTTTCTTCATGAGGTGCGTGAACGGTCGGCATCGCCCGGAGAGGTTAGAAATGAACCTCCTGATGTAAGCTAGCCTCCCTTGGAGGCCTCTGAGTTCGCAGAGATTTCTCGGAGGACCCATCTCCATGATTGCCTTCGTTTTCTCAGGGTCTACATGAATGCCCTGAGCGGTGATAATGAATCCCAAGAACTTTTCGCTGGATACGCCCAAGAAAGATTTTGTAGGGTTTATTTTCAGATTGTGGGCCCGCATCAGGTCGAATACCGTCCTCAGGTCCTGCAAATGACCTCCCTTACAGCGACTCTTGACGGCGATGTCATCGACATAGCATTCTACCGTCTTGCGCAGGTGTTCTCTGAAGATGATACTCATGGCTCGTTGGTACGTGGTGCCAGCATTCTTTAAACCGAAAGGCATGACTGTGTAACAGTATGTGCCAATCGGTGTTCGGAATGATGTGTGCTTTTCGTCGTCAGGAGACATCTTGATTTGGTTGTACCCCGAGAATCCGTCCATGAACGACATGCATTCGAAGCCGCATGTGTTGTCAATCATGATATCTGTGATAGGAAGGGGGAATTCGTCTTTCGGGCATGCCTCGTTCAGATTGTGGATGTCGATGCAGATTCGGATTTTTACATTCTTCTTGAGGACCGAAACTATGTTGGCGACCCAGTCAGGATGTTGCTCCTCACGAATGAAGCCGCTGGCTATTAGTTTGTTGACTTCGGCTTCGATCGCATCCATGACACCTGGGCGGAAGCATCGTTGTTGCTGTTTGACTGGCTTTGCATCTGGCCGTATGTTGAGCTTGTGAAGAGCAATATCGGGGTCTAACCCTGGCATGTCCTCATAACTCCATGCGAACACATCAATATATTCTCTGATAAGTTCCAGCAGCGATTCTCTCTCTTCGTCTGTTAAGCTTTTACTGACAAAGATTGGCTTTGGAGAGGGTTCGCTGCCGAGGTCGACCTGCATAACCTCATCTTCGGTAGGAGGTTCTCTCTGCTCGAACCGCTTTTCCCATTGTGTATCCAGCTGTTGGGCCCACGGCTCTAGTTCGAGGATTTCAGGAATGTCTTCGTCTTCTTCATAAGCGTCAGCGAATGCCATATTGGCTGACAGAACCTGTCTGAATATGTCTCCAATGCTGGTGTCTGAGTCGGAGGTTGGTGATCCGGTTGAATGTGACTGCCAGTCACACTCTTCATCCGAACTCTCAGGTGTCGTCGTGGGAGTTACATACCCTAGTCCACATCGAGTTTTGCTATAGTAGTCCCGTGGCTTGCCAGCAGGGACTGGAGGCTTTAAAGGTAGTCGTCGTCCGGTGTCGTAGTTCAAGCCTGGTGTAGTCTCCAGATCATATCCCTATTTTTGCATGAGATATTTGGCCTGGGGACTATAAAGATACAGAGGCAGAGTCCCGGTGTCTGACCCAAGATCGACTTCTTTTATGGTGAGGGGACGCGGATCGTCTTTTCGGCCGAAGATGATTGGGTGATCCCCTCCCTCGATTATGCGATAAGCGTCTTCTGCTGGAATAAGCTGGATTGTGGTGTGCACATTTGTCACCTGTGTGTGTAGGTGGGTGCCTATACCATGTTCCATAGCGTACATCGTACAAAGCTTATTGAGCTTGATGTAGTTCAAAGATAGCCCTTTATTGATGAAATAAGGTATCTTTTCTAGGGGGATTACATCACCTGCGGAGGGAACATCAGTGTGGAAAGCTACATACTTGGCTAGCTCCGGTTCCTCTTTGGCTACCCCCTGTATAAACGAAGACTGAGAGGACGACCTGGTCAACTTGATCGTCAGAGGTTCAACTGGTGGAGCAGAGCGTAGGGTTGTCAGCAGACTAGCAATCCCCAGCTTGGTACTCGATGCTGGGCGGGGTGTGGTTGGTTCGCTAGAAGTCCTAGGCCTTGCATCAGGGTGATGACTCTTCTTGGGAAGACGTATCGTCATTGGCTTGTCCGAGGGATTGAGCTTCTCCTTTTGCGGCTGACCGATTTTTGGCAGCCTGATTGTTAGTGGCCCCGTTGTAGGTCTCGGCACTTGGCCCAACCTCGGCAGTCGGATTATCATCCGTTCTTCTTGTGCCGAGAGACTGATCGCGTCCTTACGCAAAGTAGCCGTAAGGGGTGCGGACTTGCCTGGCTTGCGAGCCTGGAGGTGGATCGTCAGAGGTTCCTCTGATCCTGTGGCTGTCTTGGCATGAGCTTGCACATCTTCTTCCCCAAGGTGTCTCTTTGATTTTTCGTAAAGGCAGGAGTCTGAGTAATAAGATTCGACCCCTTTGAAGGGATCGATATCAGCAAATTCTGTCCATACGAAGCTATGCTTATCGACATATTTGAAGCATTGGTGCAGTATGGAAGGCACGATCATATAATCGTGTATCCAAGGGCGCCCCAAAAGGATGTTGTAAGAAGTGTCGGCATCTATGACGTAGCAGGTGACTTCTGATTGGAGATCGCCAATCTGACACTTCAGGCAAATCTTTCCGATTGGATAGCTCCTGTCCGAATTGAAACCGCTGATGGCGGTGCTTGTAGGCGTCAGGCGATGCATCAAAATACGAAGATGATGTAGCAGACACTTCGGAATAATGCTTATGGAAGATCCAGGATCAATGTGCATCCGGTCCACCTTTACGTCGCCGATGTATCCAGTGTAGTATAACGGGCGATCGTGCAGGTTGGTTTTGATGAGCATGTCCTGCGGAGAAAAGACGATATTGGGCATCGCCCCCGTACACGTACTGTCTTGGAGATCTGCGGGTTGATTTTCTCCTGTGAGGTTGACCTGAGCCAAGTATGCATCGGCGTTTTGGTGTGCATCGCTCAAGGCTGTGCGGACATCCTTCGAGAGCCTCAGAAGTTCATATAAGGAAAATTTGGCCGGTGTATTGGCCAATTGCGCAAAGATATCGAAGTTGTAGGGCCTCTCCAGCCCCTGAGGTGTCTCTTTTCGGAGGGATTTATCGAAGCGAGTCTCCTTCGGCCTAGGCTTGTCGGTCGTCGGAGGCTGAGGAGGCGCTGGAGCATCAGTGGTAGCTGGCGGATGATCATCAGTCGAGTTCTCAGCTACAGGTTAGGATTGTGCTCCAGATCGAGTAACGACGGCCGTGACTTCTTCCACATCTGCCGAGATGGTACGGCAGGATCTGACTTTTCCACTTCTCTTCTTATGAATGGGAGGCGGCGTGGACTGAGTCACCTCGTGGACCAGGTCCGGATGGACCCACATGATTTCTCCTCGCGATGTGGTGAGGGGTACTAGACCAGCAGCTTGATCACGAGCAGGCGAAAGATTAGCAATTTCCATCGTCGCCAGAGGGATGGGTATGATACCGTCTTGAGTCTCCGTTGGAGGGAAGCTACCGAATTGTATGGACACCATGTTGGCTGTTACGGTTACCTCCTCAAAATCGATGACCAGAGCGTTCGAATCGATAAGGTTTTTGATGTATCGTTTCAGTTGGTAAAAGTCGTGTGTAGCATGGTAGACGTAGCAGTGGTAATGGCAGAACTTTGGATTCTCCAGATCTGCCGGCCGAGGCTCCCGTCTCGGTGGAGGAAGATAAATTCTGTCTCCTTGTATGAGCATGTCCAAGATAGGCTTGACGTGGCCGTCTTCGAAAGAATAAGTGATTTGAGGCCATTGTTTGTCTGCTGGTTATGACTCAGGCTTCTAGGCTGTATCGGCCCCCATGGCTTGCTTGCCTCTGTTGTCCCGATTGTTGGAGGGGCTACTCCCATTGTCGTTGTTGGTATTGGGACGCTTGCCCTTGTTTTCTCCCTCCGAAATGTGCAACCCCAGTTGGCGAGCCTTTCTCAACCGTTCTTCGGTACTTGTGGCACTGATAATAAATGCCTTCCAGTCCTTGAATTGACTTTCGCCCATCCAGAGACTAATTGTTGGAAGCAATCTCTTTTGGCAAATTTTAATCAAGGAAGAATCCGGATTACCAGATGGTAGCTTCATTGCGGTTTGACGAAACCGCTCAATATAATTCCTCGTCAGCTCTTTCTCTCCTTAGACGACGTCCATGAGGGTAGACATCGTGACATCCTGTCCTACCTCGTAGAATCTCTCCAAGAACAAGCGCTTGAAGCCAGCGAAGGAGTGGATGCAATTGTCTGGCAGATTGCGGTACCAGTCGAAGGCGACTCCTTCCAATGCCCTAATGAATAATCGTGTGAGGATAGCGTCATCATGGGGCAGATGGTCGATGGTGACCTCGAAGTAAGTGATGTACCGACTTGCTGAGGTTTTGCCATCATATGGGTTGATATTGAACGACTTATATCTTGGTGGGAATGGAACATCCCTCCATTCAGCAGGATATGGTTGCCGTATTCTGAGATCTTGAGAGTTTTCTCGGGCGTGGAACATGGCTCGGAGCTCCTGAACCTCTCTTCTTACTTTTCGGGCCTCATCTGTCGCGGTAGGGGCCGTTATTTCGGGAGGATTATTGCCCAGGTTCGGTGCCGCTGAATCTGAATCTACATTGATTGCGGGACCCACACTTGTATGGCCAGGTGTCACTCCCTACAGAGTAGGAAGAGCCACTTTGATCTCGTCTACAGACTTGACCAAGGCGTGCAGTATGGCCTCCAAAGTGTTGATGCGTTGGCGATCACTGGAACCACCTTGATTGCTGTTCGTCATGAACACCGTCCTTACATGAGGAGTGATAGAAGGAACGGTGGAGGATGTACCCTCCGAGTCATACCCATGCACCGAGAAGTCATCGGCGTAGGTGGGAATATTCTCTTCGGGTTCGGACTCGGAGGGAACAGTACCCCCAGTCTCAGAGCTTGCTTCGTCTTGAGAGTCATGGATGTCCTCGGGGATATCAGCGTCTGTTGTACCTGATGGGAGAGTTGTTTCCCCGGGCTCGTCTCCTTGAAACATCGGATTGTTGTGGATGTTCGGAGGAGTGCTACCCCCAGTTCCTACGACCCCCAGCGATGTGGATGATGAATCTCCCATTGCAGCAGATTTCGTCTTTGAACGGGTGTGTTAGAATACTCCGGTGGAGAACAATCGTTTAGACGACAGTTTTTTAGCTGTAGTGGTTGATATCTTGGGGCTGGAGATGCTTGTCTTCTTTCCTCTCCCCTCGGCGGGGACTTTCTGAGTGGAATTGCAGGAGACAACAGGAGATGCCTCGTCCTCTGAGCTCGGATGCTGTAGTCTTTGGAAGACTGACGGCCGGTCTTCCGTCACTGCCGCATTGTTGCAACAGCAGTTGACGATAATTTGGGTGCAGTGACGACCAAGCGAGGACTCTTTGCACACCGAAGCCCCTTCTCTTTCCTTGTACTTGTGGAGGATCGCCTCACGCAGGTCAGAGGAACCACTTTGTCCTTTTGCCGTCGGGGGCTGGACTCGAGCGGTTCTATACAATTTCCCATCAGAGGCCCGCGTGATAGTCAACGGGACGCCCTGATAGTCAGAGGTTGGGGCAGCTGACTGGGCTTGATGAGCCCACGCTGCCCTAGACTTCTTCTTTTTAGCACTTGCGGGTGCGTAATAGGAAGAGTCTAAGTTGAATACCACAGAGTCTGGCTTATCATCCAGAGAACCATCAGGGTCGGGACCGTATGAGAGACGGCCGAAGACTGATCGAAAGGAGCGTAGAACGGACGCTACGCGGCTAGGATTGGAAACCGTATAGGCTGTCTGCATGCGGTTGTCTTCTGCTGTCGGATGAGTTGTTCTTGTGCGACTGGGGGGTCACGACCGTGCAGGCTGGCCGCATGCGGTTGGCAACTGTGGCTGCATGGATTTTCTGCAAGCGATTAACTTCAGTGACCGCATGAGTCTCATCCATGCGGTCGGCAATGTAGCCGCATAAACTATGCGGCTGACAGATGTGGCCGTATGAGTTTTCTTCATGCGGCTGGCGGATGCAGCCGCATGAGCTTTCTCCCTGCGGCTAATACCCTTATGCGGCTCGGATCGTATAGAGTTCCTCTCTGCCCCTGCAAGTCCAACATTATAGTGTTTTCTTCTACCGGACTTGGGGACAGCAGAGTTGTCTACGGTCTGAAGTGGGGCCGCAGAAGAGTCCTTCTCTCCGTCTTGAGCAACAGAGGGTATCCCATCGAGGGCTTGGAGAGGAACAAATGATTTTGGCCTCCACTCTTTGCGAGCCTTCGTCGTGCGGGTGCACTTCTGGACCGGGCCAGCGCTTCCTTCGGAGAGCATCTCTTTAAACGCCTGTTGGTCGAAGCAAACGACCATCTTTTGTTGCGTGGAGCCAAGTTTGGCTGCATCCGACTGCATCACCAACTCCTCAGCCGTGGAGAAGTTTGTCCCCAGCAGAGTCGCCATCGTATTTGCCATGAAATATAAAAGAGCAGAACAATTATCGGAGGACTGGACTTTTACTTCACGTTACAAACTCGCTTGTACAAAGAAAGCCTAGGGACGAAAACCTAGGTACAGCAGTCTAAGTACAATTATTTATTTTTGATTCTGGGGGGTGACGATAGAGGCTCGGGAAAGCGACGGCCGCTCTGCCTTACTTCTTGGACGATCGGTATGCAGCCTTAGCTCGGGGAAGATCTGCTTGGCGTTGACGAAGAAACACTCTCCTTGCTCTCCTCGTGTTGCTCTTCTGGCTTCTCTCTCTCTCTGTGTATTTTCTCTCTGATAATTAGGGGGAAGCTCTCTGTCTGTCTTCGTAAGGGAATGGCACCTTGCTATTTATAAGAGTAGGGGCATCATTAGGGTTTGGATAATTACCCATTCTCAAAGCGGCGGCGGCCTGATGATTAACCAATCTGGACCATTAGTCTTAAGCGTAAAGGATCTGGGCCATTAATGTGGATGGTATTGAATCCTGTGAATGATTAATATTGATTGCTTTAAATCTTCATGATTGGTTGTGTCAAGCTTGGATCTCTCACCACGTGTCCCATTGGCTTGATCATGAATGATATGACCTGATCTCATTAATTATGAGGATAACGTTAAATATGGTTATTGGGATCTGGTAAATCTCTGATTGATTTAATACCACGCATCCCATAATCACCCTACTACCAGCTGCCAAGTCATGGGGGCAATTGAATCTCTGCCACGTGTCTTAATGGTGGACCCTGCCAGAGCCGCATGATATCCATGAACCGCATAAGACAACGTCTCAGCGAGCCGCATAGATATAGTACTTGCGAGCCGCATGGGATGGTTTCGTGGTGAGTCGCAGGAAGATGATTCTTGCCAGCCGCATGAAGCTGTTCTTCGATTGAGCCGCATGGGAGTCTGCCATGTGGCAATCTCGGATCGTATTAGAGATTTTCTTCTGTTTCCGAAGAGTCTGTCATTATGACAGGACCATCATGGCACTTTATGTCAGAGCCGTCATCTGTCAAATCATGGCAGAGCATTAAATAAGGCCATTACTCGATGGCTAGCTGTGTGAAGGGATCCCATGGGGACACGTGGTGTTGATCGAGCCGCATATCTCTGTTGGTCGTTTGTGAGCCGCATGTACTTCCGAGCCGCATGAGGCTGGGAGACTCTTCGAACCGCATGGGACTGTCCCTATGTAAGCCGCATGGATTCTCCTGCCCTGAGCCGCATGAGATTGAGAGTCTCTCTGAACCGCATGGGACTGCCCCTGTGTGAGCCGCATGGGGTTCTCCTGCTCCGGGCCGCATAGACCATCATTCTGATATTTTCCATGCTTCTACAAGCCCATATAGTAATATGTATACATATTATTAGTTATATAAATAAATATGATTTTATGTATTTTATACCATTATATATGGAATATTTATTAATAGTAATACCTTTAGTACTAGTTAAATATATAATAAATAATTTTCTAAAATCATTTTGATACAAGTATATTATATAGGTTTGAGCTTTATTGAATTTAAATATTTACAAAAAAGTAAAATATGATTATAGTTTTTATATATTTAAAATATTGTTACCTATAAACTATAATTGCAAAAAATTAAGAGTTTAGCTAAAATTAATAATTTACTTATTTCTAAAATATTTTTTCAAATATTTTTTTACTAACAAAGTCTATTCTAAATAATTTTCCAAAATAGCTCTATGTATTTAATCATGTTTTCCTTCCAAATATCACCTTAACCTTAATCTAATCGTTCTTTTCCTATTTCGTGTGACTGTGCTCAATCTCCGCGAATCTATCGACGATCTTTGGAATCTATATTGGACAATCTTGGACTATTATGGGACATCATGATCTTTACGACTATAATTTGGATGATACGATCTTAGGGTTTATTATGGACTCTAGATATTGATAATTTTTGTGTCGACACGTTCGTATCGTGCACGTCGACTATAACCAACCGAGGCAAGTACTTACATTGATCGCTTTCATTTTCTGATAGTTTCTCTATTCATGATTTATATATGCATTCTATGATTATTGACACGATTATTACACGAGATTAGTGTTTATGGATTCTATTTCATGATTACCGTGATTCCATCTTTACCGTGTTTATCATGATTATCGTTTTTCATGTTTCTTGTCGTGATTTAATCCATGATTACTATTTGACACAAAATACCTTAGTATATATGTGATCAAAACCCTGTACTCCGTGAATACCATGCTTAATAGGTAATCATACACTCACGTATGATTGAGCCGTACCAAGTAGATCCCTCAGCCGATCACATATAGAATGGGGTATTTCAAATACACTTAGTATAGTGATTACTCATGCATTTCATATTGCTATGCCACATGCCTTGATTCCATGCCATGACTATTTCTTTCTTACATATCAGATCATGATTATAGTTTATTCATTTTTGTTTTTCTTACTCTACTTCATGCTATATAGTTTCTATCATGTTATGAATAGTAGATCATGTATTGTACTTGCTCCAATCCTTACTAGATAACCATATTTTTAGGCGATGACTTAGTGGACTAGTATTCTACTTACTTTGGCACCCCTGAGGCTGATCATGGTTTAACTGAAGATGTAGAGGATGCTGTAGGAGACTTACCACTGAAGGTCGCTTAGTTTAGAATAGCATTTACTTTCTATTGATTTGATTCATATTGTCAGAACTTTTTTTACTGAGTTGTACTTTATTCTGGGATTACTATATTTAACTTCTGTAGACATGTCATTTCTATTTCATATCTATCTGATAGCACTTGTGATTGAGTTAGAATCTCGATATCAAGATTTATATTATGTTGTTGGATAGGATATACTTGAGGATTAGACAGCTTACTGTTGCCGACTCTGCGACGCAGGCTGAATGTGTTATTCGTGCCCAAACTTTTGGGTGGACAATAATTAACTGAATGTTGTATATATCTGATCAGAATAATTTCAAAATTACTTAAATATGTAGTCTCCAAATCCAAATATAAGGCACCAAAATACATAAAACACAAACTCCTACTGTAGTGCTCCATTCCTGTCGGGCGGTGCACTACATAAGAGACTCGTGGCTAGTCTGACTCCGTTGGGAGATTAGTATATGTTTTGGCATCAAAATCAATTTGGACGAATGTTATGAGAACCTTTTCAACTAATGGATCGACTTCTGTTGGAATAAGTCCTAGATGCAACGAACTGTTTCTCGGAGAGTGAGCTCTATATAAGAGTCCCTTCATTGAGACCGCTCTACTGTATGGTTTTCTTGAATGATTTTGTTGATTGGTTTTGATGAATGTGTTTATCTGTCGATTTCTGTATTCATTCTTGAAATTTTTTGATATGAATGAGAAGAAAGGTTCTAATACGAGGTCAGTTCCATTGCAGGAGCATATGTAACTGACGTTTGATTCGTTATAAATTAGCGGTCTCCTACCCTCGGCCAGTTATTCTGATTATGATCATTAGTGATGCTTTGAAAGTAATTTGGAACTCTATTTATAGAGTTCTGAAATAACTGTCAGCCAGTTATTCTGATTGGCACAGCCAGCCATTGGCATGCCATCACCTTTTGTGCGAACGGTTAACTTAACTGCATGGAACGTGTGACATTCTGTGAGAGAGATGTGCGTGGTCGTGGGCAGTGTCGTGTGCATGTTCATCGAGATTAGTGGCATGCACGCCACGTTATCTAACTGCTTTGGATGATAATTTGATTGATTAGCGCCAACTGTTGAATGGCGCCAGGCACCATCTGCTGTTTTAGTGCCATCTGCTTAATTCATTAATTACTTAATGCCAACTGCGAATGGCACGGGGTACCAGTCAGTCATTATGACAAATCTGACACAATCTCCTCGATTACCGCATGTTCGGGATTTACAATGGATTTTTCTCGATTGACGTGCTGTCAGTCATGATGACAGTCATTTGGCCTCTCCTAGAAGATTGCCATGTGTCAACGAGCGCCATCTGATCACAGCACCATCTGATGCCAGGCACCATTGTTGACCAGCGCCATTTGATAACTTCAGCCTTGGCGCCTTTTGTGAGTAGCGCAGATGCTTATACTTTTTCAGGCTTCTACAAGACTCTTTTCAAAGTTTTTAAATTTGAAAAGTTTTAAAATTTGGAATACTTTGAATAAGAAGCGTTTATATGTAATTGGCGCACGGCAGAATTGTAACCGACTCCAATTTTTGTGCGTGGATTGCGCGACTGTTACAGATAGCCTTGGCTATAAATAGTTTTGAGAAGAGAGAGATAGAAAACACTTTTTTCTTGAAATCTTTTTCTTTACGAGCTCTCGTCTTTTTCTTCTTCCAAACTTTTGAAGCTTTCAATGGCCCCAAAGAGAACCACCGCCAAGAAGGATAAGAAAGTGGCCGGAGCCACTTCGCGTGTGCCCCCACTGATGGTACCTCAGCATGTTACGCCGTCGACGAGAGTCGAGGAGGCAAACCCAGCTCTCGAAGGTGAGGAACCGAACAGAGAAGAAGACTGTGGAATGCTCGCGCCATTCATGTGTAGTACAATCCAGGCCAACATCGACCACCTCTTTCAGAGTATTGGTTGATGCTTTGCGCCATCTGTACATTGCGCCACCTCTTTTAGAGTATTTGGCTTAAAAATTCATAATCAGTGACGCCCTGAGCCATTTGTTATATGATCTCAACATGATGCGCCATCTGTCAATATGCACAAACTATGCGCTAATTGATTGATGTGCCATCTGTTTAACTGTCAGATTGTATGCGCCAACTGTGGACTGCTTTTCACATTATACGCCATCCATGATTGGCGCAGAGTGACTTTTAAACAATCTTTTTAAGATTTTAACTCTGGTTTTTCTTTTGCAATTGATCTGAGGGAGGACCCCTATGCTGAGGAATTAGCTTCTGCCTTCCGGGTGTCTGAATACCAGGAAGAATTGTCTCATGTGAAGTTCCCACACTATTATCTTCCCGAGACCAGAAGAGCTATGTTAAGATCTCAGGATGACAAGACTTTATTATGCCTGATGAACGGTGAACCCCTTTTAAGTTTGGATCAGGTTCTCCATAAGAAGCCAGCATTTTTATTTGGTGAGGCTATCAAGAAAGACAGTCAGCCTAAATCGAAGCGGGAAATACGGGTCTCTCAGAGTAGAAACGGACTAATATATCTCACTGATATGAAGAGACATCTATCCCTATCCCATTACGCTCATGCCAGTTATCCTCGAAATATCGTATGGGATCTGACTCCTTTCCAACAGGCCAAAGTCGGAAGGATATGCCACAGATTAGGTCCCCAGAATAAGGATATATTTTATAGTTCATCAGAAAGGAGTAACACTCACTAGAGGGGCCTGAAACCAAGCTGCGTGCCGCCTGAGGATTCATCTCTGATGATCCCAGTTAGAATTCCTTTCTTTGCAAACCTATTTGTTATGGTTGAATGAAGGTATTCGGAAAAGAATATGCGGTTGATAGGTTTGATGAGTCCAGAGAACAAACGTTGGAACTGTCTTTCTATCTGGGCTCTGAAAAACTTTAAAGATGAGCTACTAGATTTTGAGCTTTATGAAGCAATTTGGACTACTTTCAGGGTATTCGCCCTATTCCCAATTTGTTTCTTGCCTTGACAGAGAGATACAACAAAACAATAGGCACTTTTGTGACCCCTCAAGGAGAGATAGGATTCTCTCTTCACGAGATGCAATACATCTCTGATCTGCCAATGGATGGAAACCCATATGAAAAGTATGTGCCAACAAACGAAGAACTGGACGCTTTAGCCGAGCAAAGTCCAGAAATGGTAGCAGTCTTCGATGAGCTATTATGCCACTTTATGATCTGTACTCTTCTGTACAAGAGTCATACGAAGGGGACGTGTTATTGGTCCAAATGGTTGCCATATCTATTTTTGGGCCACATCCAAGAGGACAAGGTGCAGGAACACCTAGATTGTGATCCTCACTTTTTTGAACCGCTTGACCGTAGCACCATTCAGAAATTGATAGAGAAGTCATGGGATGTTGACAATGAACTGAAGGAGGATTGGCATGAATTTAAGGCTGATACTCCTATCGAGACTTATATAAGGCAAGGGAGGAGGCCAATGTCTCGAGAAGCGACTCTGGCTGGCTTTCTATCTTTGTGGCTACGACGATTCGTGGTCCCCGGAGCCAGCGTTGTTGATAGGATCTATCGCGGCATATTATTCGCTGCTATGCGTCTAGTGTTCAGCCACAAGATGGGCATCCTTTCCATGATGACTTGCCGATTGAATGCAGGTCTTCGTTCTTTCACAAGTACTATGATGAAGGATCCTAGTACCCGGGATGATTTTTCCCGTACTGAGATGCCGTACACTTATTTGTTCGACTGGTTATTGTGACACAACCCCATTCTGATGGATCCGGCACTTATTTGCTGTTGTGCGTCTAGTGTTTAGCCACAAGATGGGCATCCTTTCCGCGATGACTTGCCAATTGAATACAGGTCTTCATTTTTTCACAAGTACTATGATGAAGGATCCTAGTACCCGAGATGATTTTTCCCGTACCGAGATGCCGTATACTTTTTTTTGATGGATCCGGCTCTTGGCGTCGTAGGAGGAGACTTTATTCGACATTACGCCACATCTCGATGGAAAATAAACTCCCTTGTTGATTGTCGGAAGGCATTGAATATGGGTTCTGAGTGGAGGTTCTACTGCGTTCCTCCTTCTCTTGAATGTACAAATCTTCCTCCGTTGCTCATTGACTTAGAGCCTATGGCTGCTCGTCCGCCACCGGCTGCTTTTAGATTGTTGAAGATGATCAGGCCTTCCTATCTGGTGTATCAATTTGGTGGTGAGTGTTGTCTAGAGCCGTATCTGCCTAGCCGATTTGTCCGCCAGTTCGGCTATGGTCAAATGCACGTCGGCAACGCAACCACCTGCCTACAAGCCTCTGGATATCTGATTAATAGCGCCAGAGGGTGGAGGTATTATAGTGCTCGGGGCACTAAAACCACTTTCTCAATGCCCTCCGCTACTCTTGAAGTGGGTCCGCGTATGTTATACACATACGCGAACTTTTATATTCTACCAATACTTTCTTCGAGGGCTTTGTAGGAGCTCAAAAAAATGGGTGCCACTCTTAAAAGGTGCCAGCATCAGTGTGCGCCTGGTCACTAGGTTGTGCGATACTCAGGTTGTGCCAAATTCAGGGTGCGCGAGTCCCATGTGGCAAGCTTCCTCGAGAAGCTGTAACGTAAGTCATGATTACTAATAGCTCGACAGTCGGAGAATATCACTTCAAATCTCGGGAAGCGCGACGCTCGAGAAGACTATATCAGTTTTTAATAAATGCTGACAGCTGTCTTGCGCCAGTCATCAAGTGGCACAAGGTAGTTAATGAAGACTGAACAATAAGGGGCGCTAGTCATCAGGTTGTGCCCGATGCAACCTATTAAACTAGTGCCACTTAACCAATTTCCATCCAGAAGCAAAATAATGTGGCGTGTATGCCAATAATTTCGAAGATCGTGTCCACTACGTTGTCCACGACCACGCGCATCTCACTCATATGTTGCCATGTGTCTCCAGCAATTCAAGTAACCGTTCGCACAACTGGATAGGTGGCACGCAATACACGGTGCACGCAACTCAGAAATAATTATTTCAGAACTCTATAAATAGAGTTTCAAATCAGACCTAAGACATGACTAATGATCATAATCTCCTGACAAAGTGTTGTTGCATTCTCCAGAGGCTCATGTCTTCGATATCACATCATCCAAGGGATAAAGTGATCATCTTCTGATCAGATTCCTACAGTTGTACTTTCCCAGAATTTAAGTGTACTCATTATACTTTCTTCTTCTTAGTTTGTAAATCAAACTTTTGTTTTGTAACACCCAGCTTTCCAAATGAGGGTAATTTTGAAAATTTGTGAGTATAATCATTTAATTATGATATTTAAATCATATTATGATTTTTGGTGATTTTTAATCAATTTAAAACTATTTAAAATATTGAATTGTGATTTTGATGGTTAACTAGTGTAACCCTAGAATTGCTAAGCCCGGAGACTAACTATGACCATGGGAGCCTAGTCATGTGATTAGGATGACTAATTACTACTTTTTAGCCTATGGATATTTTGGTCATTTTGACAATTTTGTGAAATTATAATTTTGATTAATTAAATATTGTGCTAATCTTTTAGTTAAGCCTTAACCTAAAAATTTAGCCTAATCTAGATTTGCCTTGAGCTTAGAGTATTGTTAGGGTAACCTAGTAATGACAAGATTATTAATATCTAGATATTTCTAGGAAAGATATTTTCCTTAGGATATTTGTGAAAAAGAAAGCCTAGAACCAATAGAAAGGCTTAGAATTGGGTGGAATGATCCTAGCCACTCATCTACATCTAACCCTAACCCTAATTCACTATTGTGGCAGCCATACAAGCCCCCCCTCCGATAAAGTATAATCTAGTAGTCATTGCCTTCTTTTTAAAAACCTAGAAGAACCCTACTTTGTTCTTCCCTAAACGTCTCCCAATTAATCCAAATTGAGTCCAAATTGAGTCAAATCAATTGCATCATCATCCCCAACATTAGAGAAGACTTGTGGGTGCTTGCTAGCAAGGTTCAAGGACGTTTGAACCATAGCAAATCGAGGACGTTTGAACCGTAGCAAATCGAGGAAGACGTCGAATCGAGACTCTTTACAATGAGTTTGAACACTCAATAGGTAAAACCCTACAAACCCTAGTAAATTCCTGATTTCTTTACATAGATGCATCCATTTAGGGTCCCCCTAGGTGTAGCACAAGTTTGGTAGGAATTCATGTCCATTTTGTGTCTGTATCGGACACGTATCAGTGTATTTCAATGCGTGTTCGATGAAATGTCACATAGAAATAGATTTTAGTATTTTGCAAAACTAATTACACATTTGTGTAGCCCTTGGCATACTGATCACGAATCTATCATACTGAGCACGTTTTCGAGCCGTGTCCGTGTCCAACATGGACACAAACACGCTGTACGACACTGTAGTCGAGTGCCCTGCTGCTCGATCATGTTTTCTCCGTGTCTGTGTCACTTAGACACGTGCAATTCGACACACATCTAGGGGACATGACTGACATCACACCCATAAAGTTTTATGGTTCTCGATATATGTGTACGAAGAAAATTGACCCGTACTGATTTTGTATAGTACTGTGTATACCAGTTTCGAGCCTCTGATACGCGCTTCACGCGTGGACACGCGACTTCGTGGACACGACTCAGGAACCTAGACACATACCCTGACACCCCACCTAGCTACTAACACGAGCACGAGGCTCGAGGGTCGACACACGAGTCCCTGGGACGCTCTGTACCTCTGCACGAGGAGTGCTGTGCACTGTATTCCTGATATTGATTTTTCTTCTTTTGGACACGCTCGTGTCCGATTTTCTGGACACGAATGGACATGTGGATATGTCTAGTATGTTCCTAACTCTGTACACTATATGTCTCTAATTGTTTTCGAGTTTACTTTTTAATTTTTTGTTTCTCAATTGGGTATCCATGAGCATTCCAGTTCCCAGTTTTTTTGACAGTTTTAAATTTGGGTTTTGGTCCCTTGAGTTCAGTTAGGATTTAAAATTAGATTAGATTACATGTAGTAGGTTTGATTTTGATTATAGTTGGTATGTATATAATTGGGTTATGTTAAGTTAACTGGAATTTGAGTTCAGTTTGGGTTTAATATGGTGTTAACTGGAATTTGGATTGAATGTTAGAAAATCTGAGTTTATGAGGAAAATGAGCATATCAGATTGAATATTGAGTGATTACTGAAACCTGAGAATTCAGGACTTAGTTAATGATTAAAGTTGGGATTCACTGAATTGTTAATGTAGGTTAAGTTGGTTTTGTATATATATATTTGGGTGTAAGTTGTAGAGTGTGCGTATGTGGTTATGAGACCAATAGGCTTAGGTTTAGGCCTTAGTAGCAGCAGTAGAGTGAGCAATGGCATTAGCATTGCAGCAGTAGCATAGGAGGAGAGTACTCTTCCTGCAGGCCATGCTGGCCCTGCATTACAGTGGCAGTAGGCTGCCCTCTTGTGGCAGCAGCACAGGCCATGTTGGCCTGTGCACTAGTGCAAGTGAGGGGCATATGCTAGTGTCTTAGATTGGACATTGTGTGTGTGTGTGTCTAAGTGTAAGGCATCGGTTAGTGTCCATGAGCATATTAGTATATAAGCTAGAGTAGTGTGGGTGTCCTTATGTATCAGTAAGAGTAATCAGGATGTGTGAGTATTGTGAGGGGTGATGAGAGCTAAGTGAGTGAGGTGTTGTTTTCTTAGACATTCCATTCTTGAGTCATTGAATCATGCCTCATGGTTCATCTAGGATCTATTGTGCAACTGTAACAAGGGTACATACCCATGTAAGTAACTAAGGAACTAATAGGATATGGATTTTAGTTGACTTTCACAAGGGTATTATACACAATTGGGTTTATGTAATATATAGAGGTTGGTCAAGGAAATATATGTTTTGATACCTATGTTAATATAATAACATGTAAAAGGAAATACTAAGGCAAGGGCAAGAGAGAGCTATTACCAAGGGTAGGAAGGTTATCAATACAAAGAAATAAGGGGTGAAGGATAACTAGTAAATATGTATAGAAAGCTATAGAGATATTTGGAAAATAGGTCACCTTCGTATCCTAACCTAGCTAGACAAGCCTAAATAAGTAGGGTAAGGACCAAATGACTTGGATATAGGTTAGTACAACCTAGAAATAGCTACTTGGACTAGAGTTTGACTTAGTTGACTAAGATTGACTTAGTTGACCAACCCTAAAGTTGACCATTGACCAAATTGACCCTTGATAGCCTAAATTTGACCAGTTGACCAAGATAGCCTTGTTGTTGACCTAGTTTGACTAGATGTTGACTTGGTTTGACCCAGAGTTGATCAAGTTTGACTTTGACCTAGATTGGCCTAGAAATCATATAGATTGTATCGTAATATTCTATATTATCATTCTGGACATGTTATAACCTGTACTGCTCTATTTAGGACATTGTGACTCCGGTGCAGACATCTGATATTACACTACTCTTTTCAGAGTGACAGACGAGTACATTCTCTGATAGTTCTTTCATTTACTTGTCCATTACTGTACTTCAGTTCTGGTTAGTTCTATTTGATTCTTGTTACAAACACGTATTGTTATTACTAAATCCATGTATACGACACACCTACTTTACTCGTTCTTGCCTCTATTATTCGAATCACCATTCGAACTATTCGAACCACCTATTCGCATCTTCATGTGCTGGTTGGACTTGTATTCGTCTTATGTATTGGATTATGGATTCACTTATATTAGACTGGGTGGGGAAATACTGATTTGACATGTAGACGTATCCCCCTATACGAATCACCCCTCTGTGAATGATATTCGAACGATAGCCATCCCTTACCTGATCAGTGTGGTGTGTGTCGTATTATCTACAGCCATTTATATATCGATCTCGATATTTTAAAACACATATGAAGAATTTATTCGAATCATTGTTAGAACATCATATGAATCATTATTCGTATCACCTTATTCGAATCACCTTATTAGAACAATGATTAGAATCACATTCGACTCATATTGTACTGGAATCACATTCGACTCATCTTGTATTAGACTCACATTGGGATTACACTGGTCTTATATTGTACTGTCTGGACTCATCATGTTACTCTAGTTCAGCTAGATCTTATTTTACAGTCTTTCTTGCCATACTTCTCCTCTTGTTTAGTTACCTTACTTTCCTTGTACCTTAACTGTTTCTCTATATCATTACTCGTACATACTGCCATGTTCACCAATACAACTGTCTATAACTGCTTTATAGTTCTTTGTCATTTACTTGAGATTTCTTGATAAATTGTACTCGTTCCTGTCCTGACTGGACCTGTTAAAAATATTACAGATGATTGCCCTGAGGACATTTGCCCTACTTGCCTTGGAGCAGGAGATGGCTTAACGACCTTCGGCCCCGACACTCAGGAGTGATCGGGAGACTAGCTAGTAGACTTGGTTTAGTTTTCATGTTTTAGAACTTGAATTGTAATAACTTGAGATACGAGTTTGTATTTGAGTTTGTTTGAGATATTATTATTTAGAAGTTTATAATTGTTGTTGTTTAGTCTTTTGTTATAAACTTCTGTGTTATCTTATCGTGCTTAGACTGTGATTGAGATTTTATTATATCTATACTTGTCCTCCGTTCGGAGTTGAGATTTGACAAGTACATTATATAATTGCGTGAGTTGTTGATTAGATAGTAACCTAGGACAGCGTTCTACTGCCGACACTGCGACGTAGGTTGGACGCAACCACTTCTCGTGCCCCTACACTGGGTGCGGGTTATGACATATTTTTTGCAAACAAAATGGTGACTCTGCTTGGGATGACTTTTTTCTCCGACGAGAAAGTGACAACACAATGTGATGCCACGTCGATCGGCAATATGCAAAAGACCTTGGTCGTGCAAGTTGACCAAACAGCCTAAATTGCCCTGATCAGTGCTGGGGGTGCTAGGCATGCCACTATGGCTGCCAAGAACAAGGCACGCACCATATGGACTCCCAAGTCCTCAACAACACTAATCACTGCTTTTGCGGAAGCTACGCCTACTGCCTCTCTGGCACAAATAAAGGAAAATGCTTTTTAGCCAATCCCTCTTTTTTTTCAGTTCTAAACTCGAAAAAGAACCAATCTAGTGAGGCTACTAGACAGAACAACGGAAAGTTCCCTTTGGCCTTTTCTTATTCTGCACAAGCTGCGCCTATTCCCCTCTTGGCGCAAAACAAGGAGAAATGCTTTTTAGTTACTCCATTTTCTTCTCCAAGTCTAAATTTTTTTAGAAATACACCTACTACTTGCCCTGGCACAGAACAAAGGAAAGTGCCATTTGGCTTTTCCTCATTCTTTCTCGGTTCCTGTCTCGGTGGAAAACACTCATGATTGCACCCTTACGCCAATCAATCCTAAAGCTCTTTTGGGCAGAAACTCTACTCATCTTGACAAAGACAATCAAATCTTTGGCAAGAAAGTAAGTTCTGTTCAAAGTGAACTTTCTGCTACCCATTTGCGCTACTTCAAGCGCACAGGAATGGGATGTGCAGAGGAAAAAGGCATTTTGTCTACTCCTAAGAATTCAAGTCAGGATTTACCAACCCTGCACATCTCGAGATCCAAACAAGAAAAGCTGATGGTGTCTCAAACAGACATATAGGTGGCACACCTATCTGACTTATGCGACTATCTTAATAGGCGCCAGTCAGGATCAACTTCAGCAAGTCATAATGCACGTCAATTGCAGTCTGCGCCAACAGCCAATTTGCGCTAGAAGAAGACTTATAAAGTCAAGAATTCTCTTACCTATGCCAATCAGCTCAGCACCTCCTTATACACTCAGGGTACAGGGCACCTCAAGAACCGAAATCATGTTCCCAGTATCATCAAAGAATATATACTTTCGACTTCTTCTTATCCTATTGTTGTAACCGATCTTCGTGAACTTCTTGTACAGAAAAGGAAGATTGCAAGGCCATCTCGTCCATATGTAGTTCCACAACAAGAACATCATTGTAGTCATCACCACGAAGTAGTTATCAAATATTGCTGCCAGTTAGCTAAATGGTCTGTCTTCGACCGTTTGAACTACGTTCAGACTCCTGAACCTATGATAGTGGGCGAAGATGAATTATTGTACGCTTCAGTCAACATGACATCTCGAAGCACTGGGGTGGAAAGTATACGAGACGTAATGCATCCCGCAACCCCAGTCAACAATACTTGGATCGGATCTGTGACTCCGACAAAGGAGGCTACTAACATACCAGATCAAGAAGCCAAGAAACAATCGTTCAAAGGAATCTTCCTTCCGACTGAGAAAGAATCGGTCAAAGGAATCTTCCTATCGATCGAGAAACAATCGGTCAAGAAATCTTTCTAATTCTGACCAAGTTTCCTTTAGTCAAAGGGATCTTCCTATCCCTTATCCTGGAGGTAGTTTCTTGTATGACTTTGATGCCGACAGTGAAAGTTCCGAACGGACCATCTTTTCTATCCGCTCTTCTTTACTTGCCAGAGAAGTGACTACCCACGCCATTAACGAAGAACAAGATGCATCTAGCTTCGACAGTCAGGAGCAAAGAATTGCCTCTTTAGAGGCTAGCTTGAAAATCATGGCCGAAATGATGGCAAGCATGCATGCTATAATCGTGGCACAACACACTAGTCCGCCAGTTGTGAATTTAATTCCAACCCAAGAATTGGTAGTGGCATCTGCTCCCAATAATACTGGTCAGGGGGTACAATCTCCTCATAATACTATGGTACCAACTCCGAGTCTTTGTGGTGCTGGGGGTGGTACATATCATGCAGTCCCTCCTCCTAACACACCGAATCAGTCCACTGCTCCCCAAGCATTGAGAGACGCTAATAAGGTCGTAAAGATTTTGCGTACTCAATTCGAAGCCTTCAAACAGAAGAACGACCTACAGAAGCTTGGGATCAAACAACCTTATCCCATAAAGTGGAAAGAAGTCCAATTTTTACCCAAATACAAACCTCCTACCAATATGCTGTTTGATGGCAGTACATCCCTAAGCTAGTACCTCAACCACTTCGAGGTAATGACTGATCAACTTCAGCCAAACGATGCTCTACTCACTAGGGTATTTATTAGATGTTTAGCTGGTGTGGCTTATGACTGGTATCGCAGTTTACCGATCGTTGCATAACTTCCTTTGCTAGGTTCAAACAAATGTTCCTAGAATAATTTTATGAGGCAACAAATGACACGAATATGTCAGCCCTCATCAAGAACAAACAGCGGTCTAATAAAACTGCTTAACGTTTTATTGAACACTTCTGCCGTGAGGCACTCAAAATGCCTCTGGGAACTCCAGATGCTTTGACTATAGACATACAAATCAAATTTGTTACCTATAGTCAGCATGTGGATTGGATCCATACAGTTCCAGGACTGGCCTTCCTTTATAGTGAATGCCAGAGCAGCCGAAGAGAGTGCTAATAAGTTCAAGCAATTAGGCATCCTGATGCCTAACCTCGACAGAGACGAACATTCTGCATCCAACAGCGGTGGCCGTCAGAATAATCGCAAAGGTAAAGAGGCTCTAGCCATCTGTCACTTCCGTTTTTCATTACGTATTTCTAGTATGTACAAATTTCTGACATTGTCAGGTGACTCATGTTTAGACTTGTCTTGCTTAACTTTGGCTTGGTTTATTTGGTTCAACTTGGCTTGGCTTTTCTTGGTCTGGTTCTGTTTGGGTTGAGATGGAGAGGTTCGTATATAAACCAACATCTCTCTCTCTCCTCCTTAACTTTTCATTTATTTCTTTCTTCTTCTCCATAACTCCTCCTACCTACCCAAACCCTAGGCAAGTGCAAATTGCTTCATGATCAAGTTTTATTGTTCCATTCTCTTCCTTACTTAATTCTACGCCTCTTTAGAACTTGACATTTTTAGTTTTGATGGTGGATTCTTGTAAATCTAAGTTTGTAACTTTTTTAGTTTTTTCTTGATTTTGATCTTTTTAACCTTGTTATTTCTGAGATCTAATTGCTCTATGTTGTGGAAAATTCAATTCTACATAATGTAGACCCTTGGAAGTCTCTATTTTGACTTATTTTGAGGAAGATATGGCCTTTGGAGTTCATGGGTTCAACTAAGCATTTTTATGCTGGTTTGGGAAGATGAGCAGTGTGCACGTGCGCTCCTTAGTGTCGTGCCATCTCGGTTGCGTGCGCTCCTTAGCGCTATGCCATCTCGTTTGTGTGCGATCCTTAGCGTCGTGCCATCTCGGTTGCTCGCGCTCCTTAGCGCTGCGCCATATCGGTTAAATTTTTAATCAAATTGGGAATTTTCATATATACTTTAAAAACATATGAATTTATTTTGTGTATTATTTTATTTTCAGTCAATTGTTTTGGTTTCATTTTTAAAAACCAGTAGCACATAAGTTACAACCTATTTACTTATTTTAAGAAATGGGCTAACTAATCTTTAAACAACTTCAATGGGTCAGGCCCATTCCAAAAGCCCAAACCCTTTCTATTGAATCCTGAGGGCCAACCCCAACTTCAAAAATTAAGAGAAGGATAAAATTCTCTCCTTCAACTGCATTTCAAACTTTGTCTCGATTTCAAAATGCAGTTACACATGCCATGTGCAATTTCCTCATACTAATTTTCTCCGCACTTTTTCCACTCCACATCGATCAACAAATTTCCCAACTGCCTATTTAATCTCCTCTCCTCTCCCTGGAATTGCACCATTCATCAAATTGATCTTTCTCATCCCTGCAACTGAGGCAAAGTCAGGAATCATGGTGGACACGTGAGGAAGGAGCAGAAATTGATCTTGAGGATCTAGCCAGCAAATTGAAGAGTGAGCTTCGTCTATCGACCATGAGTTCGATCTGTTCTTGGTAAGTATCTAGAATTCGATTCTTGATTTGATCTATTCTCGACCAAGGCAAATTGTTCATTGGCTCTTTGTTCCATTTTTTGAAGGATTGAACGAATTTGAGACTGCTCTTCTTTGATTCAACTGGTTGAATGTCGAAGCTCTCATGTTCGATTGAGCACTCCCTATACATCCATCAGATGTATGTGAGTATCGATTTCCTCATCTCATTCATTCAATTCTCTGATCGGATCTGGTTTTGTAAGTTGTAAGAGTATTTGGTATCGATCCGATCTGATCTAGATCGAGTGAACAAATCAGGTGTTCCTAGGTGTAGATGCATGCTTACTGTTTGATTAATTCCCTTGTAGATCTCTGTGACATTTAGAATTCTGGTTTAAGCCTTGATCCTTTCGAATTTAGGTAAGTTTCACTAAATTGTGATTCTTTCATTTTGGTGAGGATCGATGGATCTATTTTGAGATTGTGATCCTTGTTTCCATCACTGATTCAAGAATTCAAGATTTGTGCCTTGAATAGGTGTCGAGCCAACCATTGATTAGCAATTGAAGGTAATTCTCTTAACTATCAGTGATTCTAAGCAAAGAGTGTTTGTAGCATAACAACTGTCAGATTAAATGTTGAGATTAGTTTAGTTTAGCAAGTATTTTCAATACATGTTCTCTGTTGTGGATGTATAAATCATAATTTCAGTCCTAGGTATAAATTCCATTTTGTTCACTCTAAACCAGTAGGATGTTTTAATGTATCTGGAAGATAGATGGCCATTTTCAGAGACAATTTGGAAAGGAAACCTAGGACAGAGTGATGTCCTGATTCAGGACTGAACTAGAATAAGATTTTAATAATGTTAAGTTGATAATTAGAGATTTCCTTAGTTTCCCTATTATTTTCCATGTATTGAGACTAGCAGACTTTCTCATTCTAGAATGTAATAAATTCTGATATTGTACTTTACTCTGGGATATATTTTAGATGCTGTGTTTCATACTTGTCTTGATATCTGGTTAGTTTTCCTAGAATGGTACAGCTTACTTTTTATTCTAATGACAAAGGCTGGGCGTGTCTGACTCGTATCCGGTTATTCGGGAGCGGGTCGTGACATGTTTTTAGTGGTGGCCCATGCAGGTCTAGCCTAATGGTACCTAGGTCTTAGTGTACAATTGGGGGACTTGATTACACTAGGGAAACTTGAACACAGCATAGGAAAATCGGGAATTAAGGGTATATCAGGTATATCATGTTTTCAGGTGCATTGATATTATAAAAACATTATTTATTAGGTTTTAGGGTTTGTCGTTCAACGAAGTGTTCTTTTTATGCAGGATGGTTGCCACAAGGAAGATCGCAGATCAGTCTGGAGTTGCAGGCGATTCTGGAGTTGCAGGCGGTACAGAACAGCCCGCACCAGACGTCCAGGCAGATCAGCTTCCGCCAGTGCCTCATATCTTTCCATCACTGCCACCGACGATGATGTTTGATGGCACCCAGGTGATGGCGATGTTTCACTTTCTGGAGGCCCAGAACCACCAGGCAGCGCTGTAGAAGCATGGAAAATATCAGAATAATGGTCCATACGGCTCCGGATACGAATCCCATGCGGCTCATATAGGAGCTGTCTTATACGGTTCAAAAGAAGACTCTCAGTCTCATGCGGCTCGAGAGTGTATACGGTTCAGCAGAAATATGCGGCTCGATTGATGCCACGTGTCCCCTTGTGATCCTTTCCTACAGCTGTCCCTTTGAATAGTGGCCTCATTTAACGCTCTGACACGATTTGACGACTGTGGCAGCTCTGGCATAAAGTGTTTAATGGCTCTGCCATAATCTTCGGGAAAAGAAGAAGATCTCTGACCCGATCCGTCAGAAATCCTAGGTTGCCACGTGGCAAAATCTCATGCGGCTTAAATAGAGAACAGCTCCATGCGGCTCACTGAGAAGTCACTCTATATGACTAGCAGAAATCAGCCATATGCGGCCCACTGAGAGCTCAGTCCCTGCGGCTCAATACAACGCTAGCTCATGCGGCTCGCAAAGACTGCATATGCGGCTCATTGAGAGTTCGTTCCCTGCGGCTCGATGAAGCATTGTCCTATGCGGCTCACGAAGAGTATCTCCCTGCGGTTCAAGTGTTGCCCATCCTACGGCTCCGACAGTACCCACAATCAAAACATGTGGCATCGGATCAATCAAGGATTTAACCGAATCCCAACAAAATTTGACATCATCGTCATAATTACTAAGATCAGGGCATATTATTTATTATCAAGCTGATGGGACACGTGGCGAGCAATCAGACATTGGCGTAATCAATCATGAAGATTAAAGCGATTAGCATTAATTGCTCACAAGATACGGGGCTATCCGCATTAATGGCCTAGATTTATTGTAATCAGGATTAAGGGTTCAGATAGATTGAAGAGCGCCACATTCCAAACAAATGATCATTAGTAAACCCTAATGATCATACCCCACTCCTATAAATAGCCAGCATCATTCCCTTACAAACCCCACGGGCAACTAGAGAATAAAAAAAAAAAGAGACAGATATACAGAGAGAGTTCCCCTCTTTTCGATAACCACAGAGAGAGAGAAGCCAGGAGAGCAACAGAGGAGCAAGAAGAGCATTCCTTCGTCCACGCCAAGCAGATCTTCTCCGAGCCAAGACTGCATACCGATCGTCCAAGGAGTAAGGCAGGGATGACGTCGCCTTCCCGAGCCTCTATCGTCACCCCCAGAATCTAAAATAAACAATTGTACTTAGACTGCTGTACCTAGGTTTTCGTCCCTAGGCTTTCTTTGTATTGTGAGTCTAAGTTCAGTCCTCCCATAAAACTGTTTTGTACTTTTACAATCAATGGCAAACACGATGGCGACTCTGCTGGGGACTAACTTCTCCACGGCTGAGGAGTTGGTGATACAATCGGATGCAGCCAATCTTGGCTGCACACAACAGAAGATGGTCGTCCGCTTGACCAACAGGCATTCGAAGAGATGCTCTCTGAAGGCAGCGCTGGCCCGATCCAGAAGCGCACCCGCACCACGAAGGCTCGCAAAGAATGGAGGCCAAAATCATTTGCTCCTCATCAAGTCTTCGATGAGATACCCTCTGTTGCTCAAAACGGCAGAAGGACTCTCCTGCGCCCCACTTTAGACCGTAGACAACTCTGCTGTCCCCAATTCCGGCAGAAGAAAACACTATAATGCTGGACTTGGGGCAAAGAGGAACTCTACGCGATCCGAGCCGCAGAAGGGTATTAGCCACAGGGAAAAGCCCATGCGGCTACATCCGCCAACCGCACGAAGAAAACTCATGCGGCCACATCTGTCAGCCGCATAACTTATGCGGCTACAGTCGCCAACCGCATGGATGAAACTCATGCGGCTATTAAAGTCAATCGTTTGCAGAAAACCCATGCGGCCACAGATGCCAACCGCATGCGGTCAGCCTGCACGGTCGTGACTCCTAGCCGCATAAGAACTCAGCCGACGACCGAAGACAACCGCATCCGACAGCCTGCACGGTTTCCAATCCCAGCCGCATAGCATCTGCTCCATGCTCCTCTCGATCAGTTTTTGACCGTCTCTCGTGCGGTCCGAACCCTGATGATTCTCCAGACTCTGTGGTATTCAACTTGGACTCTTCTTATTATGCACCCACAGGTGCTAAGAAGAAGTCCAGGGCAGCGCGGGCTCATCAAGCCCAGACAGCTGCCCCAACCTCTGACTATCGGGTCCTGATTATTACGCGGGCCCCTGATGGGAAGTTGTATAGAACCGCTCAAGTCCAGTCCCCAGCGAACGGACGAAGTGGTTCCTCTGACCTGCGTGAGGCTGTCCTCCCCAAACGTAAGGAAAGAGAAGGGGCCTCGGCGTGCAAAGAGTCCTCACATGGACGTCACTGCACCCAGATCATCGTCAATTGCTGCTGCAACAACACGGCAATAACGAAAGATCGGCCGTTCATCTTCCAAAGATTACTGCATCCGAGCTCGGAGGACGAAGCACCTCCTATTGCCTCCTGCAATTCCGCACAGAAAGTCCCTGCCGAGGGGAAAGGAAGAAGACAAGCATCTCCAGTCCCAAGATATCAACCACTACAGCTAAGAAACTGTCGTCTAAACGGTTGTCCTCCACCGGAGTATTCCAACACACCCTTCAAAGACGAAATCTGCCGCAATGAAAGATTCATCGTCCGCACCGATGAGGGTCGAGGGAGCTGGGGTAGCACTCCTCCGAACACACAACAATCCGATGTTTCAAGAAGACGAGCCCGGAGAAACAACTCTCCCATCAGGTACAACAGATGCTGATGTCCCCGAGGACATCTGACTTTCAAGATGAAGCAAGCTCCGAAGCTGGGGGTACTGTTCCTTGAATTCGAACCCGAAGAAAATATTCTCACCTACCCCGATGATTTCTCGATGCATGGGTACGACTCGGAGGGCGCACCCTCCACCGTTCCTTCCGTCACTCCTCACGTAAGGACGGT
Organism: Iris pallida; assembly: GCA_029216955.1. Taxonomy (NCBI): domain Eukaryota; kingdom Viridiplantae; phylum Streptophyta; class Magnoliopsida; order Asparagales; family Iridaceae; genus Iris; species Iris pallida. The sequence goes on from JANAVB010000894.1 coordinate 74,376, forward strand.
ATTCATGACAGACAACAATCAAGGTGGCTCCAATGATCGCCAACGCATCGACACTTTGGAGGCCATACTGCACACCTTGGTCAAGTCTGTAGACGAGATCAAAGCGGCGCTTCCTACTCTGCAGGGAGTGACACCTGGCCAGACAAGTGCAGGTCCCCCAATCAACGTAGATTCAAATTCGGCGGCATCGAACCCGGGCAATAATCCTCCCGAAGTAACGGCTCCAACTGCGGCAGACGAGACCCGAGAAGTAAGGAGGGAAGTTCAAGAGCTCCGAGCCATGTTCCACGCCCGAGAAAACTCTCAAGACTTCAGAATACGGCAACCATATCCTACTGAATGGAGGGATGTTCCATTCCTACCAAGATATAAGCCGTTCAATATCAACCCCTATGATGGCAAGACCTCAGCAAGTCGGTATATCACTTACTTCGAGGTCACCACCGACCATCTGCCCCATGATGACGCTATCCTCACGCGGTTATTCATCGGGGCATTGGAAGGAGTCGCCTTCGACTGGTACCGCAACCTGCCGGACAATTGCATCCACTCCTTCGCTGGCTTCAAACGCTTGTTCTTGGAGAGGTTCTACGAGGTAGGGCAGGACGTCACAATGTCTACCCTCATGGACGTCATAGGGAGAGAAAGAGCTGACGAGGAATTATATTGAGCGGTTTCGTCAAACCGTAATGAAGTTACCATCTGGCAATCCAGATTCTTCCCTGATTGAAATTTGCCAAAAGAGACAACTCCCAACAATTAGTCTCTGGATGGGCGAAAGTCAATTCAAGGACTGGAAGGCTTTTATCATCAGTGCTACAAGTGTCGAAGAACGATTGAAGAAGGCCCGCCAGCTGGGGTTGCATATCTCAGAGGGAGAGAACAAGGGCAAGCGTCCCAGCACTAACACCGACAATGGGGGTAGCCCTTCCAACAATCGAGACAACAGAGAAAGCAGGATATGGTGGCCGACACGGCCCAGAAGCCCGAGTCACAACCAACAGACAAACAATGGCCTCAAATCACTTACTCTTTTGAAGACGGCCACGTCAAGCCTATCTTGGACATGCTCATACAAGGAGGTAAATTCAGCTCCCTCCGCCAAGACGGCCTCGGCCAGCTGACATGGAGAACCCAAAATTCTGCCATTACCACCGTTACGTCCACCATGCTACACATGACTGCTACCAACTGAAACGGTACATCCAAAACCTCATCGATTCGAACGCTCTAGCCATCGATTTCGAGGAGGTAACCGTAGCAGCCAACATGGTATCCGTACAATTCGGCAGCTTCCCGCCAACAGAGACCCAAGACGGTGTTATACCCATCCCTCTGGCAACGATAAATTGCTAATCTTCCGCCTGCTCGAGATCAAGCTGCCAATCTTGTACCTCTCACTACATCACGAGGAGAAATTATGTGGGTCCATCCGGACTTGGTCCACGAGGTAACTCAGCCCACAACGAAAAAGAGAAGCGGAAAAGTCAGATCCTGCCGCACCATCTCGGTATATGAAGAAGAAGTCACGGTCGTTGTTACTCGATCTGGAGCACAATCTCAGCCCGTGGCTGAGAATCGACTGATGATCATCTGCCCACTTCTACTGATACTCCGGGACCGGCTCAGCCTTCGACGACCGACAAGCCTAAGCCGAAGGAGACTCACTTCGACAAATCCCTCTGAAAGGAGACCCTCCGGGGCTGGAGAGGCCCTACAACTTCGACATCTTAGCACAATTGGCCAATACACCAGCCAAATTGTCCTTATACGAACTCCTAAGGCTCTCAAAGGATGTCCTCACAGCTTTGAGTGATGCACTCCAAAACGCTGATGCGTACTTGGCTCAGGTCAACCTCACGGGAGATAACGAACCTGCAGATCTCCAAGATAGTGCGTGTTCGGAGCGATGCCCAATATCGTCTTCTCTCCACAGGATATGCTCATCAAAACTAACCTGCACGATCGCCCGTTATACTACACTGGATACATTGGCGACGTAAAGGTGGACCGAATGCATATTGATCCTGGGTCTTCCATAAGCATCATTCCGAAGGGTCTGCTACATCATCTTCGTATTCCGATGCATCGCCTGACGCCTACAAGCACCGCCATTAGCGTTTCAATTCGGGCAGGAGCTACCCAATCGGGAAGATCCGTCTGAAATACCAGATTGGCGATCTCCAATCAGAAGTCCTGCTACGTCATAGACGCCGACACTTCTTACAACATCCTTTTGGGGCGGCCTTGGATACACGATTACATAATCGTGCCTTCCACGTTGCACCAGTGTTTCAAATATATCGATAAGCATGGCTTCGTGTGGACGGAATTTGCTGATATCGATCCCTTCAAGGGGGTCGAATCGTATTACTCAGACTCCTGTCTGTATGAAAAATCAAAGAAGCACCTGGTCGAAGAAGACGTGCAAGCTCATACCAAGACAGCCACAGGATCAGAAGAACCTCTAACAATCCACCTCCAGGCTCGTAAACCAGGCAATTTCGTACCCCTCACGGCCACTCTGCGTAAGGACAATCAGCCTCTCGGCACAGGAAGAGCAGTTGAGAATCCGGCTGCCAAGGTCCGGCCAGGTGCCGAGACCCACAACGGGGCCACTTACCATCAGACTGCCAAGAGTCGTTCAACCCCAAACGGAGAGACTCAATCCCTCCGATAGGCCACTGACGATACACCTTCCCAAGAAAGGTCATCATCCGATACAAGGTCTGACACTTCTAGCGAACCAGCCACCCCTCGCCCACATCGAGTGCCAGACTGGGGGTTGCTAGTCTACCGACAACCCCACGCTCCGCTCCGTCAATTGAACCTCTGAAGATCAAGCTGACTAGGACGCCTCTCAATCTTCATTCACACAGGGGGTAGCCGAAGAGGAACCAGAGCTAGCCAAGTATGTGGCTGCCCACTCTGATGTTCCCTCTGCAGATGATGTAATCCCTCTAGAAAAGATACCTTACTTCATCAATAAAGGGTTATCTTTGAACTACACCGAGCTCAATAAGCTATGTACAATGTATGCTATGGAAGACGGTATAGGCACTCACCTACACACACAGGTGACAAATGTGTACACCGCTATCCAACTTACTCCAGTAGAAGATGCTTACCGAATAATCGAGGGAGGGGACCACCCAATCATCTTCGGCCGGACGAACAACCCGTATCCCCTCGCCATGGAAGAAGTCGACCTCGGGTCAGATGCTGGAAGACTGCCTCTGTATCTCTATAGCCCTCAATCCAAATATCTTATGCAGAAACATGGGTATATCTAGAGACAACGCCAGGACTGAACTACGGTACTGGACGACGATTACCTTTGAAGTCGCCAGCCCCGGCGGGCAAACCACGGAACTACTATAACAAAACTCGATGTGGTTTAGGGTATGTAACGCCTACTATGACCCCTGAAAGCTCAGATGAAGAATGCGACTGGCAGTCACATTCAACCGGATCACCAACTTCCGACTCAGATACCAGCATCGGAGATGTATTCAGACAAGTCATGTCAGTCAACATGGCGTTCGCCGACGCTTACGAGGACGAAGACATCCCCAAATCCTTGAGCTAGAGCTATGGGCCCAGCAATTAGACGCACAATGAGAAAAGCGGTTCGAACTGAGAGAACCTCCTACTGAAGATGAGGTCATACAAGTGGATCTCGGCAGCGAATCTTCTCCAAAACCGATTTTTATCAGTAAAAGCCTAACTGACAAGAACGGGAGTCGCTGTTAGAACTTGTCAGAGAGTACATTGATGTGTTCGCCTGGAGCTATGAAGACATGCCGGGGTTAAATCCTGACATCGCTCTCCACAAACTCAATATACGGCCGGATGCAAAGCCAGTCAAGCAGCAACAGCGACGCTTCCGTCCGGGCATCATGGACGCATCGAAGCCGAAGTCAACAAACTGATAGCCAGCGGCTTCATTCGTGAAGAGCAACATCCAGACTGGGTCGCCAACATATACCCGTCCTCAAGAAGAATGGAAAGATTCGAATCTGCATCGACTTCCGCAACCTGAATGAGGTGCCCCAAAGATGAATTCCCCCTCCCCATCACAGACATCATGATCGATAACACATGCGGCTTTGAACGTATGTCATTCATGGATGGATTCTCGGGGTACAATCAAATCAAGATGTCTCCCGACGACGAAAAGCACACATCATTCCGAACACCGATTGGCACGTACTGCTACACAGTCATGCCATTCGGTCTAAAGAATGCAGGCGCTACATATCACGAGCCATGAGTATCATTTTCAGAGAACATTTGCGCAAGACGGTGGAATGCTATGTCGACGACATCGCCGTCAAGAGTCGCCGTAAGGAAGACCATCTTCAGGACCTGAGGACGGTATTCGACCTGATGCGAGCCCACAATATGAAGATGAACCCTACGAAATCATTCTTGGGCGTATCCAGCGGAAGTTCTTGGGCTTCATCATCACTGCGCAGGGTATCCATGTAGACCCCGAGAAAACAAAGGCGATCATGGAGATGGCTCCCCCGAAAAATCTCCGCGAACTTAGAGGCCTCCAAGGAAGGCTAGCTTACATCAGGAGGTTCTTTCTAACCTCTTCGGACGCTGCCAACCATTCACACACCTCATGAAAAAAGGAGTCTCATTTATATGGGACGAGGAATGCCAGCGTGCTTTCGACAGCATCAAGAATACTTATCAAATCCTCCAGTTTTGGTGGCCCCGGTCCCTGGAAAACCATTCCTGCTCTACGTACGAGCAATGGAACACTCCCTTGGTGCCCTGCTGGCACAAAACAACACGGCCACGAACAGGCCTATATTACCTCAGCCGAATGATGATTGGGCCAGAACACCGATACACCGCTGTGGAGAAGGAGTGGCTCGCCCTGGTGTTCGCCATTCAAAAGACGCGGCACTACGTCACAGGGCAAACCATACATGTGACTCCCGAGTCAACCCTCTCAGAGTCCTCATGACTAAACCAGGGGCCCTCAGCTCTCGCCTCGCTACATGGGCAATATTGCTGTCCCCTTATCATATGATCTTCGTCCCGCAAAAGGCTGTCAAGGGTCAAGCCCTGGCAGACTTCTTGGCAGCCCACCCAGGATCGGAGTCATCCAGAATATATGAAGAGATCCCAGATGAGGTCGCCAATTCGAATACAGCCACCCACGATAACATATGGCGGATGTTCTTCTATGGCGCTTCAAGAACCGGACCCAAGGAAACATCATCGTTGGGGTCGGAGTGGTATTGATTTCTTCTACTGGGCTGGTGATCAATCGTGCCTACTCCCTCACAGAACCCTGCTCCAATAATGTGGCCGAGTATAACTCTCTGGTCATTGGCCTCCAACTTGCAAGAGAACTGGGGTAGAATACCTTGAAGCATACGGCGATTCCAACTAATCGTCAATCAGATCCGGGGCTCGTACGAAGTCCGCCACGAAGACATGATCCCTTATCACCAAATAGCGATCGACATCATCTCGTTGTTCAGGGGTTCTTCATCGAACATGTCCCCAGACTCCGAAATATCGAAGCTGATGCCCTAGCTGGTCTTGCTGCTTCCCTAGCAGTTCCAAACTATGATCGCCAATCAGTGGATGTGATAGGCCACGAACTGGTCTGTCCCAAGAACAATGTACAATTCGTGGCAAGTTATTCTGCCCAGACGATCGATGATGCCCCAGACTGGAGACAGCTATTCATCGACTTCGTCGTCTACGACATCCTCCCTGAGAACCCAAAGGAAGCTACTTCTGTCAGACGGCGTTCTCTCAGGTTCTTCTACGATACGGAGACGAAGATGCTGTATCGCCGCTCATATGACGGATTATTACTCCGGTGCCTGTCGAACGCAGAAGCCAAAGAAGCATGCGGAAGCTCATGACGGTGTCTGCGGTGCCTATCAGCCCGGTCCGAAGCTGCAAGATCGCCTTCGCCGAATGGGCTACTATTGGCCCACAATGGTGGCAGACGCGATATACTATGCCAGAAAATACAAAGCTTGCCAAGTCCACGCAGACTTCATCCACCAACCATCGGAGTTTCTACATCCGAGAGTGGCATCCTGGCCATTCGAAGCATGGGGAATGGATATCATGGCCCAATCTCTCCACCTTCCTCCCGAGGACATCGCTTCATACTTGCTATCACTGATTACTTCTCCAAATGGGCGAAGCTGTCCCACTCGCAGAAGTTAAGACTTCAAGCGTGATCAGCTTCCTTAAGCATCACGTCATCTACCGCTTTGGACTGCCCTGAAGGATCATCCATATAATGGGCCACATTCGCAAGCCACGCATTCTATCGGTTTTGCGATAAACACCGCATTCAGAATATCGCCTCGACGCCGTACAATCCGACAGCAAACGGGTTAGCAGAGGCATTCAACAAAACAATCATCAAACTTCTCAAGAGTTTGTCTCCTCCAACAAACGTGACTGGAACAAAAGCTCGGCGAATGCTTATGGGCTTATCACACCACAGTTCGAACAGCCACCGGGAATACACCATTCTCCCTGGTGTACGTGAGTGAGGCGGTCCTCCCATTGGAGACTCAAATCCCCTCACTCCGCGTTGCCCTCACCTATCAATTGACAACGATGATAACTACCGACGTCGACTACAAGAGTTGGAGGCCTTAGATGAAAAACCCTCCTTGCTCAGCAAAGGATCAAGCTATACCAAGCACGCATCTCAGGAGCCTTCAACAAGAAGGTTAAAATCAGAACATTCCAAGTGGGCGATCTTGTGCTGGCAGTCCGGAGGCCAATGGTCATGACTCATAAGACCGCCGGCAAGTTCCAGCCAAAATGGGAAGGTCCATTTGTCATCGAGGCCGTGTTCTCCAACGGTGCTTACCGCCTCGCCAAACAGAACGGAGACTTTCTCATGTTGCCTCAACGGCAAGTTCCTAAAGAAATACTATGTTTAAACATCATTCTCCAGATTATCGAGTCATGTACCCCTTTAGTACCACTGAACTCTCATCCACCCTATTTCAAATCATCGAGTCATGTACCCCTTTAGTACCACTGAACTCTCATCCATCCTATTTCAGATTATCGAGTCATGTACCCCTTTAGTACCACTGAACTCTCATCCACCCTATTTCAAATCATCGAGTCATGTACCCCTTTAGTACCACTGAACTCTCATCCACCCTATTTCAAATCATCGAGTCATGTACCCTTTAGTACCACTGAACCCACAATATTTCAGATTATCGAGCCATGCACCCGCTGGTGCCGCTGAACTCTCACTCCTCAATATTCTAAATTACCAAGTTACGTACCGGATGGTGCCTCTGAACTTATTCCGGTCACTCTTGCAGATAGTAAGTCACGTATGATTATACCTCTGAACTTTCTTCCTGGAAGAGATCCTCCTCATGATCCACTACCCGCACTCCCAGTACACAAAAAGGGTAGTCGATCCACGAGTTTCTGAAACGACCATGTCCTCATTACCTCTGAGTCGTCTTCACTTCCCAAAAAAACCCCCCCGCATAGAACTTCCACGTTCTCCTACCTCTGAGTCGTTCTATGTACCCACTCTTCATTGAGCCCACTCCTGCCATGTCCTCATTACCTCTGAATGGGAAGGCTCCGTCGAAGAAATCGTCATATTTGTCTTGTCCACATTACCTCTGAGCAAGTATGCCGGCCCTCTTTCAACCTATTATCTGTACCCACAACCGGAGTACGACAAGGATGATAGGTCCACAAATGTCCTCTATTGACCACAAATGTCCTCTGTTGACCACAAATGTCCTCTGTTGACCACAAATATCCGCTGTTTACTACAAATAAATTCCGTGAAGTCTCCCCTGCCATGTTCTCATTACCTTTGAGCAGGAAGATTTCACGTAAAACCTTCACGTTTGCCATATCATCATAATCTCTGAGCAAATGTGATTGGTTTCCTTTTATCCCATTATCCGTATCCTGAACCAGGGTATGCCAAGGATAATAGGTCCACAAATATCCCTCGCTAAGCTTCTTAGCATAAATCCACCATCTTACCATGCCCCGGGAGCCCAGCTGCTCTACGGCATTCCTTTCCCAACACCAAGAACACCCTGACCACTTTGCCATGGCTGCTCCAAACATCCAAACTTGTTATCCGTACCTAAAGCCAAGGTACACCTAGGGTAAGGTCCACAAATAATCCCCTAGCAAGTCCGGTTCCATGGACACCACAAGTACAAAAAGAAAAGATGAGTTGAAACATGCTTATTCACAAAATCAAAGGGCTACATCAGCGGGGATCACATCCCTTACAAAAATTTAAAAGAGAAAAAAGAAGAAGACAGAGGGCGGATCACTGCTCTGGAGCACATAACGCCGTGAGACGGTCCTTTATCAAGGCAACCGACCGCTCAAGCCTCTGTTGGGCTCGACGCTCCGCCTCCTGGTTCAGCACCGCCGCATCCTCCAGATGAGCATGGGCTTGCCAATTGTCCTCAAACTTCTTGAAGGCCCGCTCCAGGCTGACAGAAGATCGGGAAACCCTCTCGGCCTCCCGAGCGATCAACTCCTGTTCTGTACGAGCAGCCTCCCGCTCTGACTCTAAGAAGGCCAACTCCTTCTGGAGTGCGAGAATCCGCTCCTTCGTGTCGGCTACTCCACGAGAGGCAGATTCTTTTCGGGCCCTACAAGCCTGACTCCGACGACCCAGTCGGTCATAGGAGACGGAGAACTTGTCAAGGTCCCCCTGCACAGCCGGCCCGGCAGTTTCTCGAGCAAGCTTGATCCTGTCCCGGGCAGCAACCAGGAAGCCCCGCTCCCGTTCAATCGCAGCGGGCAAGCCAGCCTGCCGTACCGCCAGCAGTTAGGTCACAAGCCGGTCAGCCTCTGTCAACTTAGGCTCCAGGAGCGCGGCTAACCCTGTAGAAACGATATAAAAGCGTAATACTCTAGAGGGGGTGAATAGAGTTGGCAGCGGAATAATGCTACTTAAAAAAATGTTAGCAACACAATCACAGTATATAATCACAGTAAAAATAATGTAAAGGCAGAGTTCAGAAAGCAAACGCAAAGACAACGATGTATACTGGTATCCTCTGTTGAGGACTAATCCAGTCGGTAGAACTCTTGCTACCAGTTGAATCCACTATAGAAAAAACTGCAAGTTTTCTTACGAAGTCCTTGCAACTTCTACAACGCGAGCTTTGATACGAAAAACTCGTCCAACTTCAAATGTGAAGAGGATTCTTCAATAAAGCCTTCTGATTACAATCTCTCAGAAACTTCTAGACCGTACCGCACTGGCAAATCGACTAGAGGATTGTAACTGGCTTGGGATCTGAAAATGAAAGCTCTAGAAAACTCTTTGGAAGGCAGAAAGCTTTTTAGATAGAGAGAAGATTGAAAGTGAATGAGTGAATTGAAATGATCAAATACTTCTCTATTTATAGGAATTCCAAAGGGAGAACTCTGTCAGAATTCGGGCAGAATTCGGGCAGAACTCTATGAGCAAATCTCGGTCAAATCCGCAACTGCAG
>JANAVB010000896.1:0-14146 GCA_029216955.1 Iris pallida
TGTTGATGATCTGATTTGATTCTAAATACTTTTCTTTTTTGAGAAAACAGTTTTTTTTTTCCAGTTAATTTGATGGGTGAGAAAGTTTTTTTTCTTTTCTTTTTAATTATTGAGAGAAACATTTGTTTTGCAGATATTAGAGTATTTTGATGAAGAAAGTTGTATGTGTATGATTATTATTTCTTTTCAATTAGAAGTATTTCAATGATTGCCTATATCACTAAGTAAAGAGTTTGTGATTGAGGAGAGAGTTTGCTACATGCTTTGTTCTTGTTAACTTTGATATGGGAAGGGATATTGACAGTATGTAAATGTATATACCTCTCTATGAATTTCTTCCTTTAGGCGTTGCGTCGGGGATTCAAAGGTTCGCACCGCTGCTGCCGTCGAAGAACCGATTACTCTCAGCAGTCAAGATAACCACAACGCAGCTCCTGATCGATGGGAAGTTTTGTGGATTCAGCATCAGGTACATTGGTTAATCAGTCGATGCACGTTTTCACATAGCAGCCTCTGGCATTCCTGGAAGCACAGTCTAATGGGTTGAATTGGCCTGCTTCAGGAAAGACTTTCCCAACCTTGGATCCTCGGACTGGGGAGGTAATTACGCGTGTTGCAGAAGGGGATGCAGAAGATATCAACCGTGCTGTGCACGCTGCTCGTAAAGCCTTTGATGAAGGACCTTGGCCAAGGATGACTGCTTACGTAACGCTCTAAAATCCCGAAAAGTTCTAAAACTATCCGAAAAGTTGTTCCATTTCTTACATCTGTGATAATACTTTACCTTGTTCGTCTTTTCATCAGCTAACCCTGTCAATGGTTAGAAGGTTTATCCTTCCTTGAAAATTAGACCTCTACCTGCTTACTTCCTTTCTTGGCATTGATATGCTGACATCAATTTTTGTAGTAATAGGATAATTTTGTTATCCCTGCATTGAGTTTTTAAGCTGGCACCGTGTGACGGTTGCGTTCCTGGGATTATGTTGTGGCTCGGACATGAATGAGATTTCCCCAATGCAAAACTGTGTCATGTTTCTTCTTGATATAAACCTTAACCAAGCCTAGAATTTGGGAGATTGCTGTTTGATCGATCTTAAGACTAATTGAACAATAATGTAATATCTCATTACATTTCCATGAGAATGTCCAAATTATTATTTCTATAGGTTTATTAGCAAGATACTATGACCAAATAGTTTCTTGTCAATTTTATCTATGCATTATTTTCTTCTCCAGGAAAGATCACGCATACTGTACCGGGCTGCGGATTTGATTGAGAAGCACAATGATGAAATTGCAACGCTCGAGAGCTGGGACAGCGGGAAGCCATATGAACAGTCTGCCTTGGTAGAGATTCCGATGGTGGTACGTTTGATGCGATATTATGCAGGTAAGATGTATTGACCTTTGGCGGCCACGGCTAGTGGCTCTACATAATTTTTTTCTAATATGAGAATGTTGTTGAAAAGCTGTTATCTTGCAAAACCTTCAGGTTGGGCAGACAAGATTCATGGGATTGTTGTTCCTGCTGATGGTCCCCATCATGTGCAAGTTTTGCACGAGCCGATTGGTGTTGCGGGCCAGATCATCCCCTGGAATTTCCCTCTTCTTATGTTTTCTTGGAAGGTTGGTCCAGCTTTAGCTTGCGGAAACACTGTTGTGATGAAAACTGCAGAGCAAACTCCTCTATCTGCTCTCTATGTGGCAAAGTTATTCCATGAGGTACAACTTTGACATTTCTGATAGTTACACTTGTTCTTCCCCTTTCATTAGTTAAAGAATCACAATATTTCCAAACTTCAGCTTATCTTCCGATCTTTTGATATATGTTTAGGAGTAACAACAATAATACAGCTGCATGATGTACCTAGAGGTATTGATACATTTGTCTTTATAGAAATCATCAACATATAAGTATGTGCAAGTGCAACTGAAGGGGCTTGAAAGTATCATGATTCAGGTTTCTGGTAAAGTTTCAGAACCGACATAGACAAGATGATATCATTCTTTTTTGCTTCATTCAATCATATTTTGTCATATATATATTTGGGGTATATGTATGAATACCTTCTTATGGGATCAATGTTTAAAATATCTGTTGCAAGCTCAGTGTGTGCAATACTAGTTATACATAAAGTTTCAAGGTTTTCTTTCACATATTTCTCTTCTTTGTTGAAGCTAACTAAAAGATTCTCTTACACCAGAATTCATTATTGTGTCCTTGTGTCATTTATTTCATTGATGTTACATCTGATGACATTATTATTACTCACCCATATCAAGCTTTGTATTTTCTGAATCTGTTTGAATCTTTCTCTACTGAACTATAGTTTATCCATCATCACTTCTGAACAATACCACAAGTTCAATTTTTCCTAAGAAATAAGTTTATTTACCTTGCAAATATATGGTCTGTTAGTTTTCTTGATTCATGTGCATGTTTATTGAAATTGTTGAAGTCCACACATTTTTCCCATGTCTATATTTTGGACGTCATTCTGCATATAGGTAGAAGAATGCTAGCTTTTTGTGAGTAGATACTATAGTGGTGTTTATTATTTATTTATTTTTATTTGTTTGTTTCTAATTCCATAATTGCATTGCATCATCTTGGCAATCCTTTTTTACTCCTTTTATCGAGGAGTTGTTGGTAAGTTAACTTCCTAATGCATCTTCATTGCGTACAAGTAAAAAAATCAACAAGTGGATTGGAGAGTCCTAACACATGAATCAATTGAAATCGAAGATAAAAATTTAGCGATGAGTCTATAATGAGTGAAATCCATTCATTTTTCACTTGCCAAGAAACATTTGAAAAGACTCTTGTATTTGTGTTATGTTCCTACTAGTTGAGTTTTTATAAATTTTATTCATACTTGTCTTACAGGCGGGCCTTCCTGATGGTGTTCTCAATGTAATATCTGGATTTGGTCCAACTGCCGGGGCAGCTCTTGCTAGTCACATGGACGTGGATAAGGTATCTTTAATGTGATCATCTACTTTGAAGTGTTTTAATCATGTGGACAAGGTATCTTTAATGTGATCTTCTACTTTGAAGTGTTTGAATTTGTTGGAAGTATCTCATAATTCCTTATTTCCATGTTCTCAGATTAGTTTGATTTGTACGTTTTTCAGAGATTACTCCGATCAATTGATTTCAGCATTAGGGATGACACTCATTTTTTTCCCAGTTGGACTACCATTTTTTTTTTGAGATATGAGCTGTAGTGGTTTTCCTTGAGAATTTTTTTTAACCCATTGTCCTAGGAGGGCGTTGCGTGGCGTGATGATAAGGCTTGTAGCTTGCTTCCTGGAGGATGCAGGTTTGAGTCACAAAAATAGCCTCTCCTTATATACGGGGGTAAGGCTTCATAATCTTGACCCTCCCGAGACCCTGCATAAAGAGGGAGCCTCGTGTCACCTGGACACACTTTTGTTAGCAGTTGCACTGTCCCCGAGTTATTTTTTATTTACAGAGCATAGAACCTATAGGCTCTTGTTCTGAAATCAATTATTATGTAAACCTTTTCCTTCTCCAATCAACTTATCACTTTATCTAGCCCAAACATGACATGCTAAACACATTGCAATTTTTTTTTCTATGCTAATAAGAAATATGTTGTTAAATTGTCTAAGTCGATCAAATTTGACACCACAAGACTAGTCGATATCTTGGGGTGCATGCTTAAAAGTTTTGAGTTATTGTATAAAGAGAAACTTAAGCAGCTGCATAAAATGATTTGTGGAATGAGTTCTTGGTATCAAATGGCTGGTTTATATGTCTTAATGTTTGGGACCCTGTTAGACTGAATAGATTTTAGTAATACAAACAGAGAAGCTATCATCTGAACTTGCTTGCACTTAACAAGGGTGATAAAGATTGGGTTGGTTGACCACTGATAGGTAGATTGTTCGCTAGGAAAAGGTTATGGATTCTTCATATGTGGGCATGATGTTTTTACAGAATGAAGTACGGGACTAGTATAACATTGCTGTAGATACTTTCTGATAATACAAATGGAGACGTTTATGGATTCTGGTAATAATACAAATGGAGAAGCTATCTTCTGAACTTGCTTGCACTTAATAAGGGTGATAAAGATTGGGTTGGTTGACTACTGATAGGTAGATTGTTCGCTAGGAAAAGGTTATGGATTCTTCGTATGTGAGCATGCTGTTCTTACATAATGGAGTACGGGACTAGTATAACATTGCTGTAGATACTTTCTGATAACCATGGGCTCTCTCCTGCCAATGAGGGAGGGGGACTGAGTTTTCTTTTATTTTGACAAAAAATAATTCATTGTGGTTAATATTCATTAAATAGATGGCTCCTCCCTTAATTTGTATTACTTCATTTCAGCTTGCTTTCACTGGGTCAACTGCTACCGGAAAGGTTGTGCTTGAATTGGCTGCTAAAAGCAACCTTAAGCCAGTGACATTGGAGCTTGGTGGCAAGTCTCCAATGATCATATTGGAGGATGCTGATATTGACCAGGCTGTAGAGCTTGCACATTTTGCTTTGTTCTTCAATCAGGTTTGTCAAAATCCCCAATTTGTTACGGTGATAACTTACCTTCATTAGTCTGTCAGGAGGGGTTGTTGATGTGGTTAAAAGTGGATCATCTTCTACAGGGTCAATGCTGCTGCGCTGGATCTCGTACTTTTGTACACGAACGTGTTTATGATGAGTTTGTAGAGAAAGCAAAAGCACGTGCTCTCAAACGCGTCGTTGGTGACCCTTTCAGAAAGGGTGTAGAACAAGGGCCTCAGGTACATTACAGCCTATCTCCTTATGATATATAGAACTCCACTAATCTTCTATGTTTCTAGCCGGTGCTGCAATACAAATGTGATATTTAATTTGTCGTATAAATCTGATATTTCTGGTTTAGGTTTGGACCCTCCACCAGAATGAAATGAATTATAGATTTCAAATTAGATGTAAAATTAGAATGCAGAGTAATGTACTCGCCAGTCACCAGGTTTCTTAGGGCTACAAACAAGTAGAGCACCTCACGAGCTCGACTCGACTTGAGCTCGCTTTACCAGCTTAGCATGAATATAGTAAGGCTTGACTCATGAGCTCGCAAACAATCTTGACCTGCGAAGCTTGTTGAGGACTCGGATTGGCTCTCTTAACTTGATTATGACTTGACTTGGGCGACTGATTTTTTTTATCACCCTATTTATTTTGGATATTTGGGCGACTGAGTTAAATTTATAGTTAAATGTACATTACTTGTTTCTTATTTTTTTTAATTTTTATGAGAATAAGGGCCTTTTTCTTTACTGCCCTCCCCTGAGTTCTGAACTCACATCCCCTTCCCCTACCAAAAGGCCTCAAGCATGAGGTTGCCAGCCCCTGGTTATAGATTCGTTAGTTATATATGTATCATCTATTGATTACTTGCTAGTTACCAATTTCATGGTGACTAGTTACTGACATAACAATACACTCAAGCTTGAACTTCAGCTTCTAAGCTACTTGTGACCACACTCCAGCTCGATTTTGAACGTCCAAAGCTCAAGTTGGTTTGTCTCATTTCACAGTTCAAGGTATCGACTGATACTGATGCGATACGGCCGATATATATCGGTTTTGATGTGTTCCAATTCGATACCAACCGCTACTGATACTGACTGATACCAACTTTGGGGGTCTCTTTCTCGACCAGTTTGATAGAAAAAATGAACGAAAAAGATAGAAGAATGAAAAAAATACTGTCAATACGATTATTAAGTTGTGTCAAGCATTGACAATGTATAGTATGTCGATAAGATTCCTTATCGATAAACTGTAACAATTACCTTTTGGCGAAGTTGTATATCTATAAATTTACAACATTTATTTATATTAGTATTATTCTGTTCTAAACTATATTACGGTTACACTGTCTAAAGGCAAGTAGATAAGCAATAATAGCTATTGCAAGTGGAATATTATTCCATGTAAAACTAGTGAGAAACAATTTATTAAACTATGTTGTATCAAATATTTTTCTGATTTTAAAATATTTTTTAAGCTAAGAACCCGATCCTTTTATTTGAAACAGCTGATACCGTCAATATCGATACTGATATTTTGAACCTTGGCTCATTTGCAACCATAACCTTTCTAAAACCACCTATAATTGTGATTATTGTTTCTATAATAGTTACCATTCTTATTCTTTACATCCATATTTAGTCTCTCTTTGTACTTCATTAGTGTCCCACATTGGTGGATATGAACCAGAGGGAGACTCGCCTCCAACAAAATGTACTTGCAGCCATCAATTAAACTTCACCCCCATTGAGTTAAGCTCTATTGTGAACAACTATTATTGCGAACTTTTACTGTGGCAGAGGTGTAAAATGTAAGCTGTTATGTCAACTTCTTTCGCATGTTAAAAGCATTTAATGGACCTACTTAGTCATTACTATTATTATTCAAATTCTCTGCACCTGAACTTTGTCATTTCTTACTTGAGCAGAAATTAGAAGATTCACTCTCCTATATCTAATTTTTTTTGAAACTTGGATATTATGAATCGGAACACGATGACATTTTGGAAGGAAAAAAAAACACTTTGATAATGAACTCATTTTCCTTTCCAAATACTTGTTGATCTTTCAGATTGATGAAGAACAGTTCAACAAGATCCTTCGCTACATAAAGTCAGGCGTCGACAGTGGGGCTTCCCTTGTAGCTGGGGGTGACAGATTAGGCAGCAAAGGTTTCTACATTCAGCCCACCATCTTCTCAGATGTCAAGGTATTGTCGCTATCTCACTAATTCAACAACATTGTAACATTGTATCGTTATCGTCACCATTTACTAAAACTCATCCTCTCTAATATCCCAATATACCTGCAGGATGACATGGTCATCGCGAAGGAGGAAATCTTCGGACCAGTCCAATCCATCCTAAAGTTCAAGTGAGCTCATACCTTCTACCAAACAAATTCGTGTGCTTGAAAATTAAATGTGTGCCAGACATTTTAAACCGGTCCCTTTGTTATGACAGTGATATGGATGAGGTGATAAGGAGGTCCAACGCCACTCGTTATGGACTGGCTGCTGGAGTTTTTACGAGCAATCTCGACAAGGCTAACACCTTGATGCGCGCGTTGAAGGTGGGCACGGTGTGGGTGAATTGCTTCGATGTCTTCGACGCTGCAATCCCATTCGGGGGGTTCAAGATGAGCGGCCAAGGGAGAGAGAAGGGCATAGACAGCCTGAAGGGCTATTTGCAAGTTAAGGCTGTCGTGACCGCACTGAAGAATCCGGCATGGTTGTAGATCTCCCCTACCGGAAGATATTGATGAAAATGAAGTTAATATTTCCAATAAGGTAACTAAGAGAAAATCGACGTTCTCTATGGATGTCAATTCTTCGAGGAAATAACTTAATTATTTGTCAAGCAAGTGTTGTTGAATAATTTGTTTTAGAAATCTAAACCTTTTAGTTCTTCTCTGATAGAGCCGTTTGCAGAGGATTTCATTGATCAAGTAAGTGTTCACTTACTCAATAAAACGTAATTTTTTGATGAATTATTTTTTAGCCACCGGCAGTTGCAGATTGATGAGGCTGTCATTTTTGATGATCATAGTAAATAATCTTCACTCTCAACTACTCCGATCACATTTCACTATAAGAACTGATTAATTAGGCACATTATGTCAGTCTGAACGAAAACAGATTTAGTATTAGTCTTTAGATTTATGGGGGTTCTTAAGCTAGGAAGATCTGTTGTCCCATTTAATTCTGTGCAATTCTGTTTCACTTCCTATTACATGTGTGCCACCATCTATATATCTACTCCCATGGCCCACATGTAATAGAGAGGGGACAGAAATAGATATGATTAAATTGGACAGCAGATCTGCTCCCTCTTAAACTATGGTCATCAACTATGTTAGGTCACTTATAGGGAAAAGCAAAATTTATTACCAGATCTGATTTCTGAAACCAAATTATCAAGGTTATATATGCATATAACTGAAGTTGTTAGAATGGTTTGGCTATGAGCAAGAGAGGAAACTGACATGAGACCTAGAAAGGGGAATAGGTAGATCATATGTTGCATGGACACATATACAATACGGACACAAGATACAAATATTTTGAATAAATAGGAAAGTAGTTACATGGACATGACAAGGATACAAACACCATTTTCAGTGTCCGTGCATGATAGGGTAGATCAATCTTTTTTGTTCATGCAGTTTAAACTCTCATACACGTGTTGGCTCGCAGAAGCAACCGATGCCACATGTCGGCCTCCCGCTTGTCGGATCCGCTTACTTGTGTTAGTAGGGGACTGGTTTCTATACATCCCACGATCGTCCTCTCAGTTCGTTTAGACTTTTCCTTTTTGTTCATGCAGTTTAAGCTCATACACCAAAGAAATACTAGAAAAAATGATACTATTTTCTAAAAGAGATTGTATATATATGGGTGTCACGACACGAATATCAAATAATGACAGAAATTTTAAAAATAAGAGAAACATAGTAAGCACAATTAGTACATCTCAAGCTTTGCATTCCGGTGGCATCACGGAAAATCTATGCGGATCCTTGCAGTAGGAGTAGAACATGAACTTACTCCTAGTCCAGTCCAGCCCCATCTCCTGCTGTTGGGATAGCTTGGCAAACTCGGCTCCCCCGACGGGGTCGAGAGACAGACTGCTCGTCCGATTGCCGGTCGAGCACGGGGAGGAGGCCGATTCCGTTTGGGTCCACGGGCACCCGTCCGCCTCGAGATCTCTGAACAATGCAACGAACGGCGCAAACTTGTAGTCGGTTGGCTTCTTTCCTCCGTGCGTAGCCCACTCCGATCCGTCCCAGATCGTCGCGTAAACCGACATGGGCTTCGACGGGTAGGCTCCCGACATTGCATCAGTGTGGCTTACTTCTCGGACTGGAATGTTATCGACTAGAAACCTGCAATGCAACACATTAAGAACCAAGTTGAGAAGTAGGCCTAAATGATAAGATAATTTCTAAAGGCACTCAACATTTTACTTAAGGGCAGTCTATTAGGACTGCCAACAAGATTGGCATTCTGTTGACAGTCTATTTTAATATTCAAATTCTTTAATACCATCAATTTTGTTGGCAGTTCAACTTTATATTAGAACTGCCAACAAGTTGGCAGTCCTAGAACTTAGTTATCCATCCTTGAGTAAAATGTGGAGTTCATTTAGAAATTACCAAATGATAAGGACACTATGACTAGAATGGAAACTTTCAGTCTCACACTATGTGATGGTAGTTCCAGAGAATGCTGTACTCGTGGTGGTCCTCCGTGGGGTCGAACCACAAGTAGAACTTCTCCTCCCTGCCGGTGCCCACGCTTCCGTTGCCATAAACGTTCGTCTGCAGGACCCACTCCTTCCTCTTCTCGTGGCCGAGGAGCTCGAAGTCTATTTCGTCGTGGCTCTTCGGGAACACTTCGGCATTGGACATCTGCGACACTCGAGGAAACCATTCCATTCTAAATTTCTAAGAGAGATCTTTAAAAGGTTAGAGTTCATGGAATGGAAACGTAGTTTTACCATCTCTATCTATCTAGTATGTGATCATACTGATGTACTTTGCGAATTGCGATCTTAAGATATTACGACAAAAAATTCTCTAAGACAACTATAGGAGTACCATACATACGTAAGAAATAACATGTCCAGAAAAGAGAATCCTAAGATGGATGAGCGACAATCCACGAATCATATACGCTCAAAAAAATGTTATCATGTGTGGTGTCCGGTGTCGGACACGTATCATAGACATATTAGACACAATTCTATTCGAACAGAAAGATGCTCCAGTAAGTGTGTATCGCCCCCGCGGGACTTTATGCACGATGCATGCATGTTGGGTCCACTGTCCCCTAACTCCTACCAAATAAATGGAATGAATAATACGTCCATGTGGTTCGATCCGCTGATTTTCTGCCATCCAGCCGGGATCTTATTCCTCTCCTCGGTAACCTCAAGAGCCACCCGAGTTCTGAAATATGGGATTATAGGCATTGTTGATCTTAGATGAAAATTTTAGTTGCATTATTGGAGAGAAATGGTGAATCCGTCGAATGGATCATTTTCATCCGTCTCTTAGCTAGTGACAGTACTAGTCCTAAATGTCAATCGGCTCTCAATGGGTTCTAGGTTGCCTATGGGCCCTTGAGATACCAGTGCTTGTCAGACTATATTGAAGGTGCTAGGCCTTTTGATGTGCAAGTGTTTCCATATCTCCTACAAATGCACTTCAATTCTGACTGTACGCTAGTCTTGATTTCTTGTTAACCATATTTTATTTTGCAAGTTGACGTGAAACATTATCATCGCATTATTTGGATATGACAAGAACCTGATGATATTGCTGGGAGTAATTTATAAGGGCACATCAAAAAGTGATCGGGGCTAATCCGAATTGGACAATTTTTCTGGCAGTTATGACTGTAAACAGGACTGTACTGTTTAAAACAAAGGACTGCCAGAGTGGGATACGGACTGCCCACTTTTCTGGCAGTCTTGACTGTATGTAGGACTGCCAGAAAAATGGACAGTCCTAGGACTGCCACAACGGGATAGCTGCGATCACTTTTTGTTGTGCCCTTATAAATTACCTTGCTGGGGCAGGTGAAAACTTTCACTGTGTGCAGTCTGATTCATAATGGAGATATGGATATACATTAGCTAAGTCTAATTTTTCACTCTTAACTAGATCAAATTGAGTAACTCAAAGTATTCAGTTACTAGTAATTATCGAGAACTAGTACAATTAGGGACAATTTTCCTGAATCCCATGCATATAGTTTTTGCAAGAGGCCAAGTTAATATTTCATAGACACAGAAAAATGGTGTATGTATTCGTATTCGCGTACGTGTTCACATACAACGAATGTGAACACCTGTTCCTACTCGCGCAACATAGTTGGGCAATAATAAGGATTTCCGTTTCGGCTTTTACATATACGCATATTGACTACGCGGTATACTAATGTTTGTGGATTTTCTTTTTCTGCTTATTTTCCGTTCAAGTAATTTCCATGTTTGCTACTGATATGTTTGTGGACCCAATATGCTAAGGTTATGCATGTATAGATACTGTAACCCAAGGGCAGAGGCAGAAAAAATATATTAGAGGGGGCTAAAAAAAATTAGGATTACTTGCTTCCAAAAAAAAATACAAATTTGGCTTCAAAAGAGAAAAAAAAAAACTGAAACAACAACCTAAGGAATGTAACCTTCAACCAATTGAGCTATGGTTTACATGTAATTTTATATTGGTATCTCTCTTTACTTAATTTTCTAGCCGGGTTACAGTCCGGGATAGCCCACCTTATGCTCTGCCCCTGCTGTAACCCATATACTTTAGGCAGGATTGGTAGAACCCAAATCCAAATTAAACCTACATCTTTCAATAGGGATATAGGACAACCAAAATTTGCTCCGGCTAAGACAACCCAAGCTGTCGGACCGGCCATGACTTTAGGCTACATTGAGATGTATTATGTAATTTTTTGAAAACAAGTCTTCAGCAAATGAGTGGGAGCTTACATAGAAGGCCACCACCACACCTGCAGAATAATGTGAAGGAAGTCTGATAGCAGCACTGAAGAATCCGTAGTAGTACATCTCTCTCGACTTGAAACCAGACCCTGCCAAGAAGACCCTCTGAGAAGTTGCAACTAAAGCTTGAAAGAAACTACATTTCTACGTGAAGAAGAAGAAGATGACCAAATTCACCTGAGGTCTTGTCCAGAGCGATGCTGACACCGGAGCCGTCATTGGCCCGTTGGACGTTCTTGCAGCCGAAAAAGCTTGAGAAGGCCTCGTCGTAGGGAAGGCGGGGGAAGCGGTCGGTCAGCTGCGTCGCGGGGGGAGGGATCAGTCCGTGGCGCATCGACCGGGCGGTCGTCGACAGGGAGGTCAGGCTCACGAGGAGAAGGGAGAGCTTGTAGAAGCGGAGCATGGTTGGAGAGGTGTAGTGTAGGCATAGAGTGGGAGGAGTAAGCTGCATTTATAGTTGAGTTTTATTAAGAGGGAAGGCTTGGGTGTGAGTTGGCTTCAGGTTGGCTCTACAGGGCCCCAATATGAAGGATATCCAACTTGAACTTTAAAGGGAGAACTTGACTCCTATATCCATTTTCTCACAAAAACATAGGAAGGTTTAATGTCCTAGTAGTTCTTCATCGAACTATTATTTTATTTTGGATTATTTAGTTTTAGGATCTTCATATTTTTCAAAAGGAGGGTTTGGGTCTCGTCTTACCTGTTGACTAGGATTGACCAGTTAGAATGGATATCTAAATCTAAATTTCGAATATCATATAACTTAAGACTCTAAAACTAAATACAAAATTTGAATATTACGGAGACCTAAACGAGATCTTATGGCCAGTCCAAATCAACCATTAGGACGAAATCCAAACCCTCATCTAGCCACAATATGGAAACCTAAACATGCATTTTGAAAAATTTATGAGACACTAAAGCTAAAAAAAATTACTAAGATTAACACCACCAAAAGTGATACAGCTATCACATGATACGGGGCATCTCACTTAAGTTGTAAAAATGTTTTGGACATCACATCATTTGTTATGAAATATCATCATTTCAAACACTCAAACTCCTCTCTCTTCCTCTTCTTTCCATACAACTTTATCTTCCTCTTGCAATATTTTTTTTCTTGCAACCCTAATTGAATATGAAAGTAACATTTTCTTCTTCCTCTTCATTTCAATGTATACTTCTAAAGTTTTTTCAAATAAAAATGAACACAATAACTTTTAGAGTTTTTGACTTTTAGATTTCAATTAATGTATGTTGGAAAAAAAAAACATCATTATTGCTGGTTTTTAATACCATTGTAGGATTTAGAAAAATTAGAAACTGGCACAGTCGGTGACGACGAAGGACTATCATAATTATGATAGTCCTAAAATACACATTTTTCCTAACTGTCCTAATACACAGAAAACTATTAGGATTCTAACTGTCAAGGGTATTTTGGGTATCAAAAAAATAACAAAATTCTGAAGAAAAAAAATGTTATATACGGCTCCTATTACTTTGTGTGTGTTGCCTTAATAATTTCCAAACTAAATAACCCTATTATTTTTAATTTTTTGTAACAATTCTGTTATTCACCATAATCAATAAGTACATTTGGCTGATATATTGGGTCGGCCCGGAGGGTTGGGTTGGTTACCCCTTGACCATTATTGTCGAATGGTCCTCGTGGTCATTCGTGACCTTGACCTTTGGTGGGATGAGGGGTTGCCCTAGCTAGCAAAGGAGAGTTGTCCAAGTCCCAAAACTTGTCCAGATTATCCCAGGGCCTGCCCTCCTGGTATAGTTGAGTACTTCAGTAAGGTTCTACTGATACTCAATGTGAAGTTGATAAGATTTTCCAATCCTCCATCATCATCATCATCCTTTCTTTCATTCTTTCTTTCTTTCTCTTAAGGTTTGACACCGAATTTGTCAGGTCATGTATCTTCATATAAACCGATCGAGTAGAGTTGGGTGCACGTCTTTTTCCTCAAGCATGTGAAGAAGTGAGATGAGTCATTAAGAGATCAGCATATATGATTATATGTACATGTGTGGGTCCTGCCAATTTTAGGTTGCAATGGCCACCACTTCATAACAGCCAGCTGGGGCTTGCTTGCATGCATGGAAGGCTTCTTTGGATTGTTGCCTAGCTACATTTTGTGACACTGGTTTGGAAATGGACATGAATCTAGAGAGAGAGATTTATAGGTCAGGTACTGACACCGTTTGCAAGAGTTTAGGGAGGGTCCCGGTTGGTATAGAGCGAGCGAGCGAGCTGCGTGTGTGGCACTTAATTAATGTTGGGTTCCGATTAGTAGTTGTTAGTACTCGGCTTTAAATTTTTTCTGTTAGCAAGTAATTATCAGCCAGAAATGCCTGAAAGCTGTCGCCACAGTGTGTAAATTGGAGCTCATAACTGACGTGATCGGTCTCACGGAGCTTGTCGGCTTTATAGAACATGAAGCCAGCTAGATGTATATGTGAGAGGGTCCGCTCTGCTCTGTGTAATCGTAATGGAATTATATTTGTAATGTAATGGAGTTTGTAATGCAATGGAGCCACAATTACATTGTCGTGTTTGGTGGTTAGAACAT
>JANAVB010000897.1:0-32046 GCA_029216955.1 Iris pallida
AACCAACGATCTCTTCCGACTCACGATTTCTGCAGTGATCGTGCTTGATCACAACCGTAACTTTGATTAATTCAAACCCGACACAACTCGGCCAATGTTTTTATTTGCCAACACAAGTTCGGTGTGCAACCGA
The DNA here is from genome assembly GCA_029216955.1 of Iris pallida. Lineage (NCBI taxonomy): Eukaryota > Viridiplantae > Streptophyta > Magnoliopsida > Asparagales > Iridaceae > Iris > Iris pallida. The sequence goes on from JANAVB010000897.1 coordinate 134, forward strand.
ATGATTCATTCTATCGATTTATGATTTCACTTCATTTACGTTGCATCTCGTGCAACGATTTATTTTTAATTTCTTTTGCACTCCGTGCAACGATTAATTTGATATGCGTTGCACCACGTGCAATAATTTTACTTCCGACACGCGTTGCACATCGTGCAACGATTTATTTTCGACTTTTAAAGTCAATGCTCAAATCTGCTCAACACATTCGATATTGACTTATCACTTTCCTTTCAATGCATTATTTAAGCTTCCGCATTGGTGCAACCAATATTCACAATCCATTGCACGTTGTGCATGGTTTCATTTCTCATTCAACATGTTACATTGCAACATTATCTCAAATCGTATTTCATAATTGGTTGCACTTACAACAACTAACATTTCACGTCTCATTGTACTTAATGCAATAAACCCTTTCGCGACTTTTTTAGCAAACATCATGTAATTTTTAAAACACATGCGGCAAAATTATACAATTTATATTAGACTTATTATGGAACTTCCAGTGCGGCATCGAGTAGAGTCAAGAGTGATTCGATTGGTGGTGGGCGACTTTTTAGAATTGTAATAAGCGAGCGTCCAGAGGAAATTGAGCCTAGAGTTCTGATACCAATTGTCACTCCCCGACCCGGAATTACCCAAATCATCGTCCTCCAGGGGGCGTGATGCGTACGAGCCTGGAGTTATGCTCGTGTGAGGCAAGATGACAAGTTCTCAAATGGTTATCATTTTTGATTCGATATTAACAACGAAGGAAAACAGAGTATACGAAACAATTCTCTTTATTGATATTCGAAACTGAGATTACAAAGGCTTTCGATAGCCTAACAATATAGCCAGATTGGCTACAACACTCAGGTTCTCTCTTGTCCACAAAGGATTTTACCGTTCCATACATCATGCCTTCTATATCTCGGTCGCATCAATCCTGTTGCATGTCCGAGCGTCAATGCGATCGCACGCTTCAATACGCTTCGGCATTTCAAGCCTCAACGCGTTCAAGCGAAGCTTCGTCGAGAGCCATCCATTCCCTGCACCCTGCATGAAAGCTGGTGGGGATCAGTACATTCGTCCTCGCATGTACTGATGCAAAGATCTTCTTTCTAAACCGACATCATAGTATTTATGTTGAATCATGCAACTTAGCTTATGATCTTGCTATGTTCTCCTTATGGTCGATTTCATGGCATATTCGAAAGCGTAAAGCATGTTAGCATGGCAAGCATGTTATTCGAATTGAAATAGGCAAGCAGGCAAGCAATCTCGTGTTTGTTTCGTGGTGCGACTTCTTACCAAGTCGACGCACTCGCCCTTGTACCGACGCAAGGTGAATACGCCCATTCCTTCCCTGTCATGTTATAAGTGTATCTCTAAGCAGGATCTATGTGTACGGGACACATACGTGCCTACACTTTCAACCCATCGTTCCTTAGCTATATGAAGGTCTTGGCATATCCGCGTCGGAATGGACTAAAAGAGTTTCCTTACTTTCTTTTATCTCATTTCTTTTCTCGAATTTGGTTGGGTAGCCCGTTTCACGGGTTGGGTTGCTATCCCAAACAACCGAAACGTTACCGATGCATACCATCATTTGCGGCTTTTTTCCATCTATAAGAGAGTGCCACTCTCTTAAGGATGTGCCCTATCAAAGATAACATTCCCTCCTAGGCCAAACGGTTCCGGGACGCTCCGGCACTTAGCGTTCGAGGGAACACCCGTGCACGGGAGATTATCACATTTTTAATCTCAAGTCCATCCCATTCGACCATGCAACACCCTTATTATTCAAACAACCAAGCATAGTCTTGAGTCCGAGACTCAGACTTTATCATCTCGTATTTCTTCGTTAACTTTCTATGTTCTTATATTTCGTACTTCGTTTAAATGTTCAATGGCATCATGCCTCAACTCAATGTTCGTCAACCGAACGACCCGAAGGTCCTTAACACCTTTAGATGCATCATGCCACGTCTGACAGTTCTGTCACATTTATGCCACAACTGTATTCTTTCGCAACGAAGCCATATTTTATGATCTCGTGCACTTAGGCACGTTTCGACACATTTATCATCTATCCTTCGCGTCGTGCACTTGCTGCACGCATCGAAGCCGTATTCCCATGTTCTATGACTTAGTGTTCAATGTTCGTGGCTTGCGCGCTAGGGCGCTCGCCTATTGTCTTTCAATGTTCTATCCTTTCTAACTCGTACACGAAGACACGAAATGGTTCGTGCACTAAGGCACTCGCCGAATATAGTTATCCCATGTTCTTACGGCTTACGCACCGAGGCGCTCGCCTTTACGATATCCAAGGCACTATGACTTATCTTCCGATTGGACCACGCCCGTGGCGTCGATAGGTTAACTTAGCATACAATGATATAATTTGACTTATCGCATGAAGGAGTAAAAGAAGAGTCATTCCTCCCACCTTGAGTCGATACGCCTTGACGTTTCGCCGAGTCGATGCGGCTCGATTTCCTAACTTCATTGCACGGCCACTCTCCTGACTTAGCCATTCGAGCACTTCGTGCTTTATTGAATTATACGTTCGATTTGGCTTACCGTGCCCAAGTCTCAGCCCGTTGCAAGGCGACGATTTGGTTTCGCGGACCCCTTACTGAATAAGACAGGATATCGACCTCTAATATTTTTGCGTCAACGTATAACCTGCACATGAAACCAACTAAAATCAATACTTGCATCGATTCGGACTTGCGTCTTGGTCGATTCGATTTCTTAGTATCTTCGAGCCGTCTCAACGCACTTATTCTTCGGGACAACGCAGCGCTTCGCATCGATTCAACTCGATGCATACTTTGGGACAAGGTAACTCTTCGCATCGACTTAGTTCGACGCATTGCTCGGGACGACGTAACTCTCGTATCGATTCGTATCGATACATTTTATTCGGTCAATGCGACTCGCTGAGTCAACGTCTCAGCGTAATGTGCCGTACGGAGCGGAACATTACACTTGCTACCCTCTTATGGAATCCCGTGTCATGACGTGTCATGTCCGGATCCATTATACTATTCGGGGATGGAGAATTATTAGGGGCTATGTGATCAAAGCCACCCTGTCACTATATTCTTGTGCTTGTGCCACTCTCACCTCACGTAGGGTGTAGCGAGATCTTATTTTATGTGCTCGTTATCCAGGTTGGCCGACATGACCCTTTCCAGTAATTTTTATGTGATTGTCGGGCCAAGTGGATAGCCTGTCCTGTAATTTTTCCAAGCCGATCACATAACGCTCTAATAATTCAAGGTACATTTTATATTTATTTTATCACATCATATATCCTGCTCAGTTCTACATTCAGTACTTTTCTCACCATGCTATGATATTCATTACTCACATGTTCTACATGCTCTTATGCTAAACCTTGATTGGAGGCTAAGTTTACAATCCCGGTCCTTGTTTGGTTTACGGGTTGTAACTCGACTTCCAATAGCTCCCAAGTCATCCTATATCTTTGTCTTGTATTTCATTATAATTGTCTCTTATAGAATTTGTCAATTCATATGGAACTGCTGTTAGTGTTTGTACTTGCTCATTTTTCTGACAGGATATCGTTGATATATTACAGATGACTCTGAGGCAGACTGCTTGACCTACTATGGGGTCGAGATAGATGGAGACTTAGTCCAGGACTGTGGCCTGTTAGTTGAGCCACTAGACTTTGCACACCCAGAGTAGTATAGCTTAGTTAGGTTTGCCTGGACTATGATCCAGCTAGTGTTTTCAGACTGTAGTATTCTATATTATATTTTGTGACTCTGTGATGTTGTTTATATCTCTGGGCTTGTGTTGGATCCTGAACTCATTTCCTGTTTTCACTTCTATCATATTTCCATTTCGTGCTATCTATCCTAGTTTTATCTTGTGATTGAGTTATGCCATATTATATTCCTCCGTGCGGAGATGACATGTACCCTTATACTGTTTAGTTGTAGTATTTACAGACGTCATATACAGCATTCTACCGTCGATTCTGCGGCGTAGGCTGGACGTACCCACGTGCTCGTGCCCCTAATCAGGATGCGGGTCGTGACAGTATTTGCTCCAATCATGACTAGATAACTTTGATAGCTTACACGACTCACCCTGGCATAGAGAGTTTGTGATCGAGACTGGGGTTCATGATTTTATTCTTCCTTTTGATAGTCTCCAATGCATGACTTTCATTCGTATGTTTTCAACATTTCTCTTTTATATTTCTTAATATATTTATATATGATAAATAGTTATGTTGATGTTACGATACGATTTTATGACTTATAGATATAGACAACGTACTGTCCTTGATATCATAGTGTATGAGGGACATACTCACTTACTCAAGTCCAATTTTTTAAAAACATGACGGCCCTTGAGATTTTTAAGGGACCGATTATTGGGACAAATGAACCAACGTATATTGTCAACCTTGTATTATTGAATACAATGATTAGGATTTGTCCATGTGATTAGAATTTGTCCATTTGATGAAGTCACCATAGAAGTTTGTTGTGTTATGTATTGACTCTTGATAGGTCCCATCATGTTTATATCTTTTGTGGGATTGATGGCTTATGTTGAAGTATCCACTACACATGTCTCCGTCGGGTCTGGTTTCCATCACCACCAACCTATCTTCTTAGGCGAATTTGAGTGAGGTATAAATATACTGACTTGCCTTATCCCTTTTATAAATGAATATAAATGTTCAATTCTAGATGGTAACTTGTTTGACTCAATATGATTTGTTTATTAAGTTGTTATAATTTGTTTTAGGCTATTACAATAGGGATGAGCATTGGGTCGATTTGGTTCAAACAAACATATATTTTCTTTTTCAAACTAAACTCAATTGAACCTAAATTTTCAGAACCAAATCAAGTTTTTTCTGACACCGAACTCAATCGAACCGAACCAGTCGGTTCGATTGTTTCGGCTGTTGTTTCATTGTATTAAGTTGTAACATTGCAAGTGTCCTGGGCCTGTTGTTTCAATACGGGGTCCATTGGATCAACCAAGTTAGGCCTTTTCTAATGGAGCCCATTAAACTAGCTGGTCCGTTAAGCGATTCCTGTTGACCGACTTCCCAAGTTGGCCTGACAAAAGCAAATCGAGCTGAAGAAGTAAAAACTTGGGCCTCAAGCTATCTAAGTCGGAATCGAGCCCTAAAATAAAATAAGGGAGAAGCAGTAGCCGGCAGCCTGCCACCTCCATTCTTCAGGAAAACCCCAAAACCCTAAAATCAAGTAGAAATCGTCGTCGTCGTCGTCGTCGTCGTCAGCCATGGAGGACGTCCCCGGAGGGACGGACTTCTCCTTCCCGCAGCAGGAAGAGTCGATCCTCCGCCTCTGGGAGTCGACGCAGGCCTTCCAGAAGCAACTCAAGCTCACCGAGGCCTGCCCCGAGTACGTCTTCTACGACGGCCCCCCCTTCGCCACCGGAAAGCCCCACTACGGCCACATCCTCGCCGGCACCATCAAGGACGTCGTCACCCGCTACCAGTCCATGCGCGGACGCCACGTCACCCGCCGCTTCGGCTGGGACTGCCACGGCCTCCCCGTCGAGTTCGAGATCGACACCGCCCTCGGCATCCGCACCCGCAACGACGTCCTCGCCATGGGCATCGACCGCTACAACGAGGCGTGCCGGGGGATCGTCACCCGCTACGTCTCCGAGTGGGAGGAGGTCGTCACGCGGACGGGGCGCTGGATCGACTTCGAGAACGACTACAAGACCATGGACCCCAAGTTCATGGAGTCGGTGTGGTGGGTGTTCGCGCAGCTGTACGAGAAGGGGCTCGTGTACCGCGGGTTCAAGGTCATGCCGTACAGCACGGGCTGCAAGACCCCGCTGGCGAACTTCGAGGCCGGGCTCAACTACAAGGACGTGTCGGACCCCGCGATCATGGTGGCGTTCCCGGTGGTCGGAGATCCGGACAATGCCGCGCTCGTGGCGTGGACCACGACCCCGTGGACGCTCCCAAGCAATCTCGCGCTCTGCGTCAACGCCAATTTCTCCTATGTGAAGGTATACTTTAAGGCCATTTGCTTCCGCTTCTACTCTAATATGATGGTCACTGGTAGGATCAACTTTAAAAACTAACAGGTGAAGGACAAGTTTACCGGGGCAACATACATAGTTGCAGAATCGCGGAAATCCCAGCTGCCCGTCAAGAAGCCGAAATCTGATGGACCAAAGACTAAGAGCAAGGAGCCTCCGGCCGGGAAAACTGGGAAAGCTAAGAGTACAGAGGATGAAACATATACAACATTGGAAACAATTTCTGGTGCTTCCCTTGTAGGAATGAAGTGAGCACTTCCACCTTTGCTATTTATTGCTGTTTATTGGATATATCATATGTGTGAACGACTTTTTCCAATTTTAGTATTCCTTCTATATAAGTTTTTTCTTCTTATAGAGGACTCCTTCGTATTGGGATTGGTTGTATCGTAATGTTTATTAATCAATTGATTCACTCATTTTATTTCATGAAAACTTGATTTGTGAGCTGAATTTTCCACAGGTGGAGGGGACACCTTGCTTTAGATAGTGACTACACACATACAACTTAATATGGATATACACAAAACTTAGCGTTTTAGTTTAGAGGAGTGATCTAAGACTTCAGAAAGGGATGCTGCCTCCAATGCTTAATGCATAATGCCTTCAATGCGTTATGTATAATAATGCCTTCTAACAAAAGGGTTGTTAACATCAGAAAACAATTGTAAAAGTATATTAAACTTCAGTAAACAATAGTAACAACAATATGATATTGATGTTCCACAAAAACTGGTAGGGATACTGCCTCCAATGCTATAAAGCCTTCTTAAGAAAGGGTAAAAAACTAGGGATACTGCCTCCAATGCTTAATGTATAATGCCTTCTTATGAAATGCTCTTTTCCTATGAGTAACAGAATCCTATGTTTTGAACACTCTACTTTTCTAATTTCATCCCTCTTGAGATCTTCATGTCACTTCAATGATATTATTTCACTGCTACATACTTGTATGCCATTCAACTTGATTGGCATGTCTTTGTTCGCTGTACCCTAGGTTGGTAAATCCAGTGTAACAAATAGTATTTTGATCACGTTTTTTTTGTTTTCACCAGTCTAAATCTGGTGCTCTAAAGCTAACTAACTTCCTGATGCCGGCAATTTATTTACAGGTATGAACCACTGTTTGATTATTTCTTAGAGTATTCAGGAACAGCATTTAGGGTTGTCGCGGACAATTATGTCACAGATGATAGTGGAACTGGGGTTGTTCATTGTGCTCCTTCATTTGGTGAAGATGATTACCGTGTCTGCATTGCCTCTAATATAATCCAGAAGGTTAGAGCTGTGTTTTTGATGAACTTTTAGCAAAGTCATTTTTTAATATGACAGCTGGTTGCAGCTGAGGAAGTGTTCTGGCATGATAAGTTGATAACACTAGTCCACTGCGTTCTTATTTTGTTGGTGAATTATTTCAGTCATGATGGTATACGAAAGAGAAAAGATATCTACATCCACTGTAAACAATACGCCAAATTTTCTTGTCACAAAACGGAGTTACATCAGAATAGCGAATTTTGTCAGTCATATTTTACTATTTCTTTATTATGACAAGAAAAAGCTTGAATCAACTGTCAAGCAATTCATTCATTTTTTCTGGACAACACATTAGCATGCTTGGATGTCACTCAACGTGGCGTTTTAGCCCTTCTAAGTTCTGCTATAAACCTCTCATTAAAACACAGTATTACCTAGCGGTGAATGAAATTCTATGTATCATCTTAGCTTTATTTTTCCTTACGTGGATTTTCTTCCCTTGCTATGGAGGGTAGCTGTGACCAATAAGGTTATTTAGTTGTCTTTTGCGAGCCCTCTTATTTAGTTGCCTTTGCCAGGATTTTCCCAAAAACTCATAGCTGGTTGAGTTTAGGTTGACTATCATTTGTTAGAAATTGATCAACTACTTCATATTTGATCAACCTATATAAAAGAAAGTGGAATTCCATTGTTGAACTCATATTGTTGGGAAAAGATTTGCATGATGGTGGCTTTAATGTCTTGTTGCATACAAAGTAAAGGTTATTCAACTATTGTAAAAAAGAAATCAATTAATTTTGGCTTGGCTAATACTCTAGTCAGGGTGCTTATCCAGGTTCTAGAAAAAACCAAACAATTTTGATGTGCTTGTACTTCACATAATAAATGCATATGCAATTTGTAACTCACATTCAGCATGTCAACTATTTAGATTAGCCTTAAAGTTCATGCTTTACTAGTCATGCCTTATAAGGGAACTTTGAGTTCCATCACCCTAACTGCTTTATACTGAGGCCTCCTTGGCTCTTTCTCTACCACTTCAACATTTAGCCTCCTTAGATCTTTATTTACCACTTCAACATTTAGCCTCCTTAGCTCTTTATTTACCACTTCAACATTTGTTAGTTCTCCTTCACTTTGTCATTAAATTGTGCAAGACCTAATAAGTCATTGCTACCTTGCTATTTTGAGGTTTATGGTACTTCTATTTGTGATTTAATTTTTTTTTTAACTCATTGATCTAATGGTCTAATTTGTTCTATTGTTCAAAACACGTTTAAATGGGACTCAGTTGAGTGGAAGTTTCAAATTGCATAAAATTTAATCAACATGTTTAGATCATGAATTACGGTGAAAGGAATGTGTCACTATATGCAAATTTGGGGGTGGTTGTCCCCATTTTGCTAAAGTCCATATCGGATGGCGGCATAACAACCATCTCTCTCTCTCTCTCTCTCTATATATATATATATATATATATATATATATATATATTTATATATATATATATATATATATATATATATTTTTATTTTATTATATATATATAATATTTATATAATAGTTATTGGACAATAATAGTTATTGGAAGATACGATAGGCGGCTTAGATTTTGACACGCGGACTCCACCTTATAAATTATAATATATATATATAGATGCTGATGAGCAAGGACTGTGTGCTTGGAGTAGAAGTATATTAGCTACTTGGAACATAGGAAAAGTAACATGAAATAAAATGAAGGTACTGGATACAATGATTAGGAGGGTCATTAATATAGTTGGTCTACAATAAATTAAGTGGGCGGGTGAAAATTGTGGGAATTTGAAATACCCTAAGTAGGTAGGTGAAAAATTGAGGGAAACTGTATTAATGATTTAAACTTTGGTACCTAGGTAAATAACAGGATAGAGATACTTATGGAAACAACATTAAGGGAGGGCGTTAGAGGTGTACAAAGAACAACAGATATGATACTCTAGATGTAAAAAAAAACAGGAGGTATGATATTGTTATTAAAGTTTGTAGGAAGGATGCTAAAAATATCAAAATGGAAGCCCGAGAGGAAAATGAATCCTTCGTTTCAAAGATTATCTCCAGGAGAAATTGTATACATTGGAGAAGACAAATGATTTTGTTGGAAAAGATACTAGTGATTATGATAGTATGCATGACTCTGTGAAGGTTATCGTTGTGGAACTAAGAAAGAGGAAGGGGGGATTCTTGATTGGCTTCAATGGCATATGACCTTGTAATAGCAAATAAGGGAGTTGATTTTGCATTACTTGTTTTATGAAGATACAACTCTTATCTACTAAGACTCGACCCAATATTTCCCAAGTAGATTATTGTTTATTAGAAAGGAAGATAGACTAGCATGTAAAAAGATTTAAAGTCGTATCTAGAGAGAGCTTAACCACACAAGATAGCTTGATGGTCTTATATATTACTATTTGGTAATGGAAGACAAAGGACAAACAAGAGAGTAAGAGCTACATTGTAGACTTGAATGAAAATTGTTCAGTACATTTTAAAGATAGAATGATAAAGGAAGATTGACACTAGAAAAAGATACTAATGTTATATGGTAATATATGTCAAATTGTATGAAGAAAATATTAGAAGAAATTTTAGGTGTTCTCTAAAGGTATTGGATGAACTTCGAAAGAAACTTAGTAGTGGAACGAGAAGTCCAAAAGGTTATCGGAGCTATTTTTTTTATTAATGAAAATTGGAATAAGTGTAGGAATAGTGAAAACTTTGAGAGGTATAAGTTAGCAAAGAAGAGAGTCGAGAATACCGAGTCTAAATCTAAGACTAGGATAACGCGAAAGATATTCATAGGCTGGCTAAGAGTAGATAAAAAAAGGGACCTAGGTACTATTAATTGTATAAAGATCGAAGATCCTGCACGCAGGTGCAAGATGCATCGAGATGGATAGTCCGAAACGATAGCCCAAGCCCCATCCTCAGGAGCCAGAAATCAGAAGAGATGCCAAAAGATGGTCATTGTTGTAAAGAGTAAGAGTTGGTGTATATGAAGGAATGTAATGTATGGAACAGAATCATTGTACTTCTGTAAAGTTTCTGGGATATTGTAAGCCAAGTATGGTATTGTATCAGAGAGAAATGAGAGCTTTGTAATCTGTTTCAAAGATATCAATAAAGAGAATTGTTTCTGCTACCAATGTGTTCAATTCATATTTCTGTAATATGTCCGCTGCTGTTTCAATTATCTGCATCTTGTTCCGCTGCTCTATTGTTTATCTTGTCTAAATTGTTATTGTACAAGTCTTGGCCTTGTGCAAGCGCAACTTAGACTTGCACGGCATCACGCCCAAGCGAGGACGAATGGTTCCACAGAGTCTGAAGCGAAGACGAAAGGACTCTGCGGAATCGGGGCGCGACATTCAATTTGTTTGGTATTGGTATCATTTTAGGCTTTTAGCACTTTTTTGGCTAACATTTCATTTAGCGCGCTCGCGCGCGCGCACACACACATATATATCCAACATTTTAGGCGATTTTGGTATATAAGAAATAGGAAGGTTGTCGTTTGGAGTTAAAGTGGTCCACGAGTTTGGGGATGAAGCCGAGATTGGAAGAGGAAGAGGAAGAGGAAGAGGATAGTGGGGGAGGAAGAGGTTGATGGCAGCCAACAAGGAGTTGAGATGTCTTGGTAGTTGGCGGCGGTCGGCACAATCTTGGGGAAAGGGGATCAATTTTTGTGAGAGAGATCTCAAATTGGGTATTAGGTTACATATTGATCTTTTATGTGTGCGAGGAAATTTTTTGAATATGTAAACCCCCTTGGTTATGTAAACATGTTGGATATTGGCCTTGGGCCCTTGGGCTTTTGTGACCGAAATTTGTGAAGGGGATGCAATTAGTAATGCAATTTTATCTTCCCTCTTTCCTCTCTTAATAGGAACACAGTCTTATGGATATTCTCAATTCACACTTGAGTTTTTCTTTATTGTTTTGGAATTTATGAAGAATTTTTCTATCCGGTTTATAGACATTCTTTGCTTAATGCCCTGTAGGGCCTGGGTGTCAATTTAGTGTTGCAATAAAGCTAATAGTTTCATTTAATGCTTTTACCTGTTTAAATACCTTTTATGACCTCATGACTCTTGCAGAGACCATTTTGTGTTTTAGGTTTCCACTTATTGAATAAATCTCGCCAAGCAATGTTTACTTTTTATTGCATTTATAGCCTAAATATTGATGTGATCTTTCTTGTCAATTATATATTATTCATTTTCATATAACAACTGTCTTAGTTGAGTTTATATATTATTTAATTTTATTTATGTCGATTTGCATGTATAGGATGAAGAACTCATAGTTGCAGTTGATGATGATGGGTGCTTCACTGAAAAGGTATCCACGTTTCAAGGACGCCATGTCAAAGAGGCTGATAAGGACATCATACAATTTGTTAAGGTGAGGATTGCAGATAGTATTTTAATATTGTTATTTCATTTTTGCTCCTGCTGGATTAATTGGATTTATATCAAACCGGGCAGTTTCTTGAACTGTTCAGATAATGTGACCTGAAATCTATTGGTAATACAAACTCAATATTCATAGTATAGTACTTTGTAGCTGACCCCAAAAATTTGCGATAAAGGTACTGTCCTTGTTGTATGGTGGTATACTTCTTCCAGCAAATTTCTATTATAATTCTCACATGTTTGTTCTAATTTACCTCTCTGCAAAGGTTAGGGCATTTTTCAGATAAAATCAGAAATAAAGTAATCAAGTCAGATAATAAAAGACACACAACAAGAACGGTTAGTTGTCAATCGCCCACACAGGCTGGCGAGGAAGATGTAGAAAATAGCAAGCTAATAAGAAGTTATATATCAACAATGAAAATTAAAGCTCCACAACCCCACCATACTAATTTGTCATTTAAATTGATAGAATGATTCATTGAGAGACTAGGATAGCCCTCAGTATAAAATCCACAAATAGTACCTGAAAGTAAGACCACTAACACTTAATTTTATTTGTTGTATAGCTTTTCCCTGTGCATTTTATTTGTAAGGACTTCATATCTTACTTTTTCATTATTAAAAAGTTGTGATTTCATCCGTTTATGATAATTAAGCATGTTTTCTTCATTAAAACATGTATCCTGAAACTTGTTACAGGGAAAAGGAAGACTTGTCAGTTCAGGAAACATTATGCATTCTTATCCATATTGTTGGAGATCTGATACTCCTCTTCTGTATAGGGCCGTTCCAAGTTGGTAATTATTTATTGAGCCTGATTTTAGTGGGTTGGATAAAATGAGTGATCATTGCATGATATATTCTCATATTTAGCTGAAGCTAAAATAGTAATATACACAATGTTGTATCTTGATTTTTGTTGTTCTTTTTTACATATACTTTGATTAGTGATACAGACATTTGCATCAGACTTTGGCATGGACACCTATATCACTTTAACACGGTCGCAGGGTGTTTGGTATGGCAACTCTCATCTTCCCCAGAAGTCGGCTACGTATTTATATCTTTGTAAAAGTAAATATAATTTTAACATGATTTTTTTTTGCGGTGTTTAGATGTATAGTAACTCAACACTAAACAAGAATATTAAAATCTTATATTATTTGCTACATAGGGATATAATTTTTCATCAAAAATTATATGAATCCACATAAAACAAGTGCTGGATACAGATGGACACCGAAATGGTAGGAACAAGTGACCTTCCCTCCTTCATATCACAGTAAGCTTGTAATATTAAATACGTTTATTTTTTAATATGAAGCATGTTTTGATATTGTTGCTCACTTCATAAAAGCACTCCTAAAAACTTAATAGCCCCCTTCTAGAGTTTAAAAGTTGATAGGTTCAGTTGTTTCCATTTCTTTCCAATTTCTTTTTAAAATATAATAAAAACTTATACTTGTGTAGTAATAATTCTTAACTATCGTAACTAGGCTTGGTAATGCAATACGAAGCCAGACTTGGCAATCATAATAGTACCTGTAGTTGTGAGTTCAATGTATTATTAGATAAAATTCGATTTCAACATAACTGCACATTTTTGTAGGAATTTGAAATATCAACAATCATATCCTATAACCATACGTTTTCATTTTATATAGGGGCTTAATACTACAAAACGTTCAACTATATAGATTGAATTTAAGATTTGTTATAAATTTAGAATAAGCATAATAACCCTACCTTTATGCTTCTATTGTATGTGTGAGGTTCTATGTAAATATATATTATCAATTTTTTATATCTGTTTACTTCCTTTGAGTTAATATGCTGCTGACCAAGTAAAAAAGATATCTGGTAATTGCCGTGTCCTCATCATTTTATATGCCTTCTTTTAAGCTTGTCGTGTCTGCATCATGTTATGTGTTTATAGTCGTGCAAACTTTACTTGAACCTTGGACACATGTCTCTGTGCTTCTTCTAGTTACTAGGGCCTCTCACCTGATAGTATAGTACACACTGCTAGTGTTATAGTCTATCCTCTAATATTTTTTCTTAATTGCTTAAACTCCTACACTTCTCTAAGTTATTCGTCCTGGATCTTATTCTTAAATGTTGTACCGCCAAATGTTCTTGTTGCTACCAGGTTTAAAAACTCTGTTCAATCCGGTGTTTTGCTCCAGCAGCCATAATTCATTTTGTATTTCAGTAATTTTAATTAATCCTAGTAGTCTTGAAGATTAACAATAATTTAGAAGATCAACAACGATGATAACGAAGACGACAAAGCCTTTATCCCAAATTTTTGGGATTGGTTGTTTGGATCATTTTCTTCTATTCAGTTTTGTCAAGGGCTGTGTCCTATGTAACATTAACAAAATCATATACTTATTTAAAACTTCAATCCATGTTCGTTTCGGCCCACATGTAGTCCTAACTCATAGTTTTAAAAGGCAAAAGGCGCACCAAGGCGCAAAGGTTCTTGGAGCCTGAGGCGCTAGGCGCAAGGCTCAAGGCGCGTCTTTTGAAAGCTAGGCGCACGTTTTTCTTTATATGTAAAAAATATCTACATTTAAAAACTTAGCTACATAGAAGTCCAAATTCCTTGAAAATATCACTAATTATAGGCACAAAATTATTCTTTATATATATATATATATATATATATATATATATATATTATAAAAATCTAAAAGCCCATTAGATATAAATAACCCAAACTATACATATAATATACAAACCACATATATATAAGCCTTTAAATATAGAAGTACATTCTAATTTAGAAAATAATCTAAAACCCACAATAATATTAATGACAATAATTTCTATACTTTCCAATAAAGCCCATAAACTATATAACATGTATATAGAAGGTTGGAATATATATATATATATATATATATATATATATATATATATATATATATATATAAGTAACTTTACGCGTAGGCGCGCCTTGTTGAGCGCCTGGAGTCTGCACCTTTCTACACTAGGTACGCGCTTTTTTAAGGTGGTGCGCCTGACTTGTTCCTAGGCACTGTCCCTGCGCATCGCTGCGCGCGCCTAGGCGCTCTTTTTAATTCAATGGTCCTAACGGTCCCTTCAACTACTATATTATGGCTCCTCCTTACTAGATTATCTACTGGTCTATGTTACATATGTCCTAACCACCTAAGACGAATTTTTCTTATCTTGTCCTCAAGTGATGCCACCTCTAACTTCCCACAAACACTCATTGCTTAACCTATTTGTATTACCACTTATCCATCTTAGCACTCTCATTTTTTCTACACTAATTTTTTGGGCATGTTTCTTAATTTTCCAACATTCTAATCCATAAAGCATGGCTGGCTTATAGCCGTCTTATAGAATTTTTCTTTCAACTTCAAAGTTATCTTCCGGTCACAAAGTATTTCGAAAGTACTCCTCCATTTCAACAATCGTGTTTTAATTCTATGCATGACATCCTTCTCAATCTCTTCGTCATGATGAGTGTTTGATCCTAAATACAAAAAGAAAAACTATGACTCCTAGGTATCTCTTGTCCATCTATATGCATTCCTCCATCATTTGTCTTTGCCTATTGGTGGAAGTTACATTTTTATACTCTGCTTTTGTCCAACTAATTTTAAAATCCTTAAATTTCAAAGCTTCTTCGCATTTCTAATTTAGGATCTAACCATTCTCTACTCTCATCGATCAACACAATATATTTTGGAAACATCATGGACCATGGAACTTCCTCATGGATATGCATAGTAATTTCATTCACAACTAGTGTAAAAATATAAGGACTTAATGTGATCCTTCATGTAAGCCAATGGTGATGGGAAATGGTTTACCATCTCCTCCCATGGTTTGCATGGTGGTCGTCATAACTCCATCATACATATCCTTAGTTGTATCAATATGGCTACTAGGAAAATTTTGGTAGAGCAATTTGGGTTCTATAATTTTAGACCATAATTCATAGAGAATTCTTTTTAGGGACATGCAAATGAATAGTTAAATTTACAAGTTATTAAATGTATTGAATATAGAAGTAAACTCTTTCCACGATGCAGTACTAGTACACTATGTCCAACAGCTCTGAAGAATATTGCATGTTTATCAATTATCAAATTGTCTAATTTGGTTTTGGGTGGGTTCTACATCCTGATAATGCTAATTATAGTTCAGCCTATTTATATCTAAGTAGGGTTATTTCATTTAGGTTCAGGTTGTGTGATGGAATGTGACCGAGCCTAAATCCAATTGAACTAACAATGTGACATTGTAACCACCCTAAACCAATGTCATGAAAAAGTATGGCTGATTGTCTCGTTGGTGATGGTATTCAGGTGGACACACTAGTGATGCTATGACAATGGCAATGGCATGACAATTGTCAAATTTGTAGAAACTTTGTGCAATTTTGTTTAATCTCCTTCGATCTGTTTTCTCCTGGTTCCCTCTGTAACCTGTTACCTTTTTTGTTTGGGGTGCACCATCTAGAGTCTTTATGATGCAGAAGTCTCGCTCCTTAGTTTAGAGTGGTCAGATAGAGTTCTGTTGGATTTGTTCTCTAAATATAGGAGTGACAGTCAGATTTTCTTATTTTCGTAGATGCTGCTTCAGATTATCTGCAGGGAAATGGAGCTAAGGCAGACTGGTATCTATGATATTTTAAAACTTGGTTTCTAAATGCATCTTAGTTTCTAGGGGTATCATCATTTCCTAGCATGGTAACCATCCTAGATGGAAGTTTTATTATGTTCTTTCCCTTATAAGATATAAGTTGTGAACATAAATCCTGCTAAATTAAATAGGTCAGGCTTGCCTGTGATGTGGTGTTACCATGATTAGGATCTGGATCATCTCAGTCTACACATTTGTGATTATTAAACCTAGCGGAACAAAATTTGTACGGCCTGCCAGATCATTGATCTTGAATCATGATTTTTGGTTTATTTATTTATTTATTTTTTATTTTAGAATAAGGTCCAGTTACTTTACTACCCCCCTTGATTTCGAACCCATGACCTCTCTTTCCCCTACCAAACAATCATTCAAAACACCACTGCGTGTGGAAGACATGGCTTGATATTCATCCCCATGCTTGACTTGGGTACAATATATTCTTTCTTGCTCTTCCAGATGAGAGGAGAGCCCAAAAAATGCAATAACCGGGCTGCCCAACCTTTGGTACTTCATTGTTCCTATCACTTGTAAGTAAATTTATTCTTCATAGCAGAACAATAAGAATGAAACTTATAGACTACTTTGGCAACTCAAAGAACAGAACTTGAATTCTCTTCCAACGATAATCATGAAGTGTAGATCAAAGCATCCTGGGTTTGATGAATAGTATATCATAGTCACAAGGAGTCACACCTTCCAATAAAAATATTCACGGGGAGCTTATTAGCTCATAAAGCTTATTAGTTTTTGTACGCACATTTTTTTCTGGTTCCTCGTGCATTATTTTTGTACATTTATGACTCTAAAGTGCACTATTGCATTAATTTTGATTTTTCATGTGCATAGATCTTGATTTCCATTGTCATGCTGAGAAATTTCTATAATGGCAATTACAACTATAACTCACTCATCTTAATAATATCAAGCTTACTTGTTGAATATTACAGGTTTGTTGCTGTTGAAAAGATTAAGGACAAATTGTTAGAGAGTAACAAGCAGACTTACTGGGTTCCAGATTTTGTGAAGGTTTGGTTTGTCTTGTTTTCCTGTTCTAGAACTTAGGAAAACAGTTATACTCATAGGTAGATTATTTAAATTTCTTAAATGAATCAAGATGACTGTCTACAAGTTTCTATATATTATGAGTTAAAATTACCTACAAGTCTTTCCAGCTCATCATATTTAATGCGTAAAAAATGGGTTGCAGTGGTCTGTATTTCATGTAGATTGATGTGATTATTTGACAACAGGAAAAGCGTTTTCACAATTGGCTGGAAAATGCTAGGGACTGGGCTGTTAGCCGAAGTAGGTTTTGGGGCACGCCTCTACCTGTTTGGGTTAGCAAGGATGGCGTGGAGAAAGTTGTAATCGATTCCATCACTAAGCTTGAAAAGTTGTCTGGAGCTAAGGTTTGTCATATTGCTTACTTTCTTATTTCGAGGTTTCTTACTATAACTGCCCACTGACTATCTCGTCTTATTGCTGTCATACTTAAGAGTTCATCCTGATCTACAATAAATTTATTTTTGCCTCCTTATTACCTATGTATTATGCTTAAATGGTTTTTTTTTCAGGTTACGGATCTGCATCGTCATCACATTGATCATATCACCATTCCTTCTAGTCGTGGTCCTGAATTTGGAATGCTTCGACGTGTTGATGATGTAAGTTATATACAAAGACTTGAAGTTCCAGATGCATAAACTTAAATACATGCATTAGTAACACTTTGCAGGTATTCATTGTCAGAATCAGCTCAGGTTTGGTTCATACTGCTCTACTTTTTTTTTCTTTCTTTTTTTTTTTTCTTTTTTTCTATTAGTTTACTACCACCTACATCATTTAAGATGATAAAGTCGCAAACCAAACCAAACGGTTCTGACAAGCGAACCCCACGTCAAGCCGGAGAGGCAACATTTCAAGGTTTTAGACGTTCAACTGGGGTCTAACCAGTGATTGAACCATGGTTGAACCAGAGTTTAAATACCTATAAATTTATAGATTTTGCAAAACTAAAGTTCCTATCAACTGTCAGTAAAAAACTATCATAAATAGATGTCATTGTCCGTAAACATAACTCATATTTGAGTTCATAAGTTTATTACCTCTAGAATTAAATAAAGTGAAGTTAGGCTTAGACCTAAAACGCCGATAATCATCTCATTTCTTATCAACTGTTTCACAAAAGCATGGAAGTTAAAGCTCATGTGTCTAAAAGCAGGTAGTAGCCATCACCTTGCATGGAAAGCACCTGTTTGCTTAGAATTGAATAAAGTGAATAGTGTTTGTGCTTGGAACTAGGCTGCTAAGTTGCTAACCCATGTTAGGAGAACTAACCATTCAAAGTTTAGATTAACCCACAACAACACAATATTGGAGAGGAGAGGACTATGATCTAAAAGATAAAAACTAAATTTAGAAGGGAAAACATAAGGTCAATAGAATATGTAAACAGAATAATCAATTTAACTTACCTGTGGAAGCCGACTGCACAAGAACAGGAACCTGGCTGCCAGAAAGGGACTACATAAGTTCTGATCTTGCCACAGTTTTGGGGAAAATTAGGGTAACCGGTCATAAGCTTTATGTGGGCAATAAAAATGAATCGTTCCAACCGTCCGGTTGAGACGGTTCGAACAGTTCAGCAGCTTAATCCTGGTCCATTTGCCAAAAAAGGTTTTGGTGGTTCAATAGAATCGGGCTGTCAGCTGGTTCACGGTTTTTCTGGTCGGACCCCCTGTCCGAACTGGTTATGTGAACATTGAACCATACATTTTTACTGAGTATATTTCTCAATGCTTACTAGAACGAGGGACCCATTATCTTCATAGGCATGTTATAACCATGCTATTTTTGCAATTGAAGTAGTCAGCAATAATGCATAAAAGTTGTGTTCGTATACTTACATTGAGGTTGTGCTTTCTACTGGTTGCAGGTATTTGACTGCTGGTTTGAGAGTGGCTCCATGCCTTATGCTTATATTCACTATCCATTTGAGAATAAGGACCTATTTGAGAAAAACTTTCCTGGAGATTTTGTTGCTGAGGGTCTTGACCAAACTCGTGGATGGTTGGTTTCAAATCCTTAATTTTGCATCTCATATTCAAACTGTATTTGCCTAATTACTTTTGCCTTTTTCTTTTCCTCGTCATTTTCCTTCTCAAATTTCTATGTCGATCCTATAGGTAATCTATTTATCCTGTAGACTCCATTTTTTAGTCTGTGTTGTCATGAGAATACCTAATAGGGTCCTTATTATACAATTGTAACTACCTTCAACTAGAAGAGTCCTGAAACACACAATTCATTTCATATTTAAATTTTAGTTTTTCTAGTAGATGGATGTTAATATAAATTCACAGTTTGTACCAAAATATATTCACTCTGTTGCACCTTTTCTTTTTCTACAATTTCATGCATTATTCTCCTTTGCTACTTATCTCAGTCAGATTTTCAATTATATACAAGTTGATATAAGTTACCTACCCTGAGGGCTAGCATTTTTAGTTTGAAAAGAACAATGATTGATTCTGTCTAGCACGAGAATTGTCAAGCTCTATGAATCTGCTAATATTTTCTTCAATATTTGGTGTAACTTATTCTGTATCGTTTGGTCTATATGAATGGCTTATTAAGGTCTCGGTCCAAGTTATTTTATGCACGTTTAGCTCTAAGAGAGCAGGCATAGCAACAGGTGCAGCAGTGAAATTTGTCAATTATGTATCCATCTAATTCCAATCCTGTCTACCATGTCAGACAGGGCGAAGACTAGTTTTTGCCAGTTTAGGTACAGTCCAACCAGAACTGGGTTTGCATGGACAGGTTTTTGTGAAGTTAAATTAGTTCGGGCTGAATGTGGGAACTGATCTGACAAGAACATGTTTATTTCAGCACTTTGAGTACCTCCTTCAGTCTGGTTTTAATGGGTAATTTAGATATTGTGGGGATTTCTATGTGGGTCCAACATGAATAATAACATTGTAGTTAGGCTTCCTAAATGGTCTAAGGAGATCCAATTTGAAGGATCCATAATCTACCCTAAGCATAGGGTACCACTTTTCTTTCTCTTGTAGGTCCACCAGTAAAGTCTGTAGAAGCAGTAAGAAGAGAACCTCAAGTAGGGAAATAGTGCCATTAAAATTTCTTGTCTGCTTTTACCCACTTGGGTCAATGCAGTAGGATGCCAAGATGAAGATTAGGAAAGACGAGTTCGCTGTCATTCACAAGTACATCAAGAAGTTGCGGGCATGGCTCTTGATTTTTTCCAGGTCATCTTTGTAAACAATACCTATTGTCACGTCCCGATTTCGAAGAATCGATAGTCGCCCCGGGTGTGATGCCGTACGAGCCTAGGTTGCGCTCGCACAAGACCTTTTCATAAGGTTATACGAAACACGGAAGCAAGAGAGTGCGCTGAGTAAATTGAACACATTGAATGAAAAAAACTTGAGCTTTATTGATAATGAACATCATATTACAGACTCGATACAAAGGTGCCGCACGGGCTTACAAACTGACTTCATTACAAAATGAACGTCGATGAGATAGCCGTTCCATACATTACATCCCTTTATACAACCAAAATATGCAGACACCTTGAATAGGGGAGAGTTGAGACATCTTGGCTTGGACGGTTGCGGATGTCTTCAAAAGATGAGAGTTTTGCCTTCGCACACTAGCAAGGCTTCAAAAGGTTGCAGCGTCGCCTTCAGTTCCTTAGCATGCTATCTGGGGTCGGAGCACCTGTGGAGAGTGAGGGTCAGTACATTACAGTACTAGTGAGTGACAAATTATATCTCGTGCTCTCATTTGGTTCAAGAATTTAGGTGAATCATGCAGTATGTTTAGTGATCTTTCCAGCCATCCTAGTCAGTTTCATGCAAGCAGTTTGACGAAACGTAAACAAGGTAAATTACGTTAGAACTTACCCACGGCAGAGTGTGCCGTGCAACATAAAGCTTACTATTATTTCCTGTCAGTTTGATAACAATTCATAGCAAGTGTGTGATGTGAAGGTCACTGTCATTAACTAGCCATCCTGGACATAGCCTGGTTAGACGGGGTCCTTTCAACGCAAGTGGCGAGCTCCATTGCAAGTTCCCGAATTACCCGTTGCTTAAACCCAGCTCGGCTATACCGTGTTTCCTCCTAGGCCGAATCGGCCCCGTGGTCCCGGGTTACCGTTCGAGGAAACAAGCGCCCTTGTGCACAAGTTGTCCATTACCGTGCTAGACTAAATTAGTTATTCAAGCATGGTCTATGATTCATAGTAAACTTAACCAAACTCGGCGTATCCCGTCTTGTCATTTTGCAGTGTACACTCGTTGGTTCATTCCCTTTTGCTTAACATAGTTTGATGGGAAGCATATTATAAGCAAGCATATGAACAGTTCTATGATAAGCAGTTATATAGCTCGTATACGTGAGATGTCGTGCAACGGTTTATTGGAATAAGCCTTTGTGTCATTGCATTTACAACTTAGCATAGCATATGTTGGTATCAACAATATATTGGAGAAAATGGTCGAGGGGAGAAGGGTCAGGCCACTCACCTTAGTCTTACTTGAGGCGAGGAACTGATTGGTCGCGCTTAGACGTCGCCTACGCGATCACCTGAAATCGCATAAGCAACTGATTAGAACACTGTGTCATTCAAGGAGTTCGATACGAAATGCGAAGTTCGAAAACACAAGCTATGAAAACCATCGAAAACATCAACGAAAACCAAAGCCAAAAAGCAAGTGCGGCATGAAAAGCAGAGCAACGGGAGGTCTCTCCCGACTCAGCTGCAGAGTCTATCCTCGAGGCACAACCCGCTGAATATGAGACTTGATTCCGAATAAGTCTTTCCATAACGAGAAAAGGATGTTAATTCAATCGTTTCCGTTTGACCGATTCAATCGATCCCGATCTATCGGTTCCGACTGAATCGATAGCGACAATGTTTCTTTTTCGCGCATCCCGTGGACGGAAACGGGGCATGATGTAGGGATGGGACACTACACCATAACCAACTAAGAAAAATTTTTGTCTTCAAAACTTAAGAAGAGAACCTACCGCTAAGAAAATAGGGAAGGAAACTTTTTCCTCATCTCGGACTCAAGCTCCCAGGTCGACTCCTCGACCGCATGGTTCTTCCAGAGCACGCGAACGAGAGGGATAGCACGGTTTCGAAGCAGTTTATCCTTGCGCTCCAATATTTGCACACTCTTCTACATACGATAAGTCTGCCTGCAGATTCAGCTGACCAAAATCTACCAATGGTTCGAATCATGCACGTACTTCCGTAACTGAGAGACGTGAAAGACATCGTGCACATCCGACAGTGCTGGCGGCAATGCACATGGTAAGCTACTGGGACAACTCGCTTCAATATTTCGAAAGGACCGACAAATCTTAGACTCATTTTTTCTTTACCTCCAAATCTCGTGACTCCCCGCATAGGCGTTACTTTCAGAAACACGTGATCGCCATCCAGGAATTCAAACGGTCGTTGGTGAGTGTCGGCATAGCTTTTCTACCGACTTTGTGCTATCTTTAATCTCTCCCGTATCAACTTAACTTTTTGTATAGTCTGCTCCACCAGTTCCGGGCCGAGTATCTGCCGTTCCCTGACTTCATCCCGACAAATGGGTGATCTGCACTTCCGGCCGTACAAAGCTTAGTACGTCGTCATTTGGATGCTGGACTGATAGCTATTGTTATATGCAAATTCGGCCAACGGTAGATGAACGTCCCAGCTTGACTTCAAGTCGATTGCACAGAGGCGTAACATGTCTTCGAGAATCTAATTCATCCGCTCTGTTTGGCCATCGGTCTGAGGATGATAAGCTGAGCTAAACTTTAACTTGGTCTTCATTGCTGACTGAAGACCACTAGAAACGTGATACGAACCGACCATCACGATCTGCGACGATGGATACTGGTATCCCATAGGGCCGAACTTCATCAAGATAGATTTGAGGAAGGCGATCGACGCTCCAAGTGACTTTAATGGCAATGAAGTGCTGACTTGGTTAATCGATCAACAATGACCCAGACGACATCGTTTCCCGTGACGTATTCGGTACGCCAACAACAAAGTCCATAGTAATATGATCCCATTTCCATTCTGCAATGGCAAAGTTCTGTATCTTCCCATCCGGTCTCTGATGCTCAGCTTTAACCTGCTGACAGGCCATACATTGTGACACGAACAGTGCCACATCTCTCTTCATTCTGTTTCACCAGAAGGTCATGCGGAGGTCCTTACATCTTAATGCTGCTTGGATGCAAGGAGTACTTCGCATAGTGCGCTTCTGTCAATATTTTCTTTCAAAGTTCTAAATCATCCGAAACGCATAGTCTACCCTTCAATCGAAGCATGCCGGTTCATCTTTCACAAAGTCGATCGCACTATCCGTTGAAATTTGCTCTCGCACTTTCTTAAGGTACAGATCATCCTTCTGAGCGGTCTTGATATTTTTTCGCAAGCTCGGCTCTAGCTGCAACTGCGCCAACTGCATGTCCCTGAATCGAACCCGGAGGTCGATGCCCATCTCTTCTAGGTCCCGTAGCAATCTGCTGTCGATGGATAGCGAGACAGTATACTTCCGACTCAGAGCGTCTACTACAACGTTTCCTTTGCCCCAAGGTTGTAAAAATCGCTAGCCGGCTGTTAGTCGGTTCGCGGGGACTAGAAATTAATCGAATTAATTGGGGACTAGTCGGATTAATCGATTTGAGTTTTTTTAAATTATATATGTAAATATGCATTAAAATAATAATAATATAGGGTTAATTGCATTAACTACCCCTATGTTTTACACTTATTACACTGACCACCCTTTGAAACTAATTACACGGACACCCCCTATAGTTTTATTTTCTATAGAAACTAATAACACTGACCACCCATATGGTTAATAAAATTTACAAAGGAGAGGGGTGGTCAGTGTAATTATTTTCGAAATAGGGGTAGTCCCTGTAATACTTATGAAACATAGGGAAGGTCAGTGTAATTAACCCAACAATATATATGTAGTATATGCTACATGTCATTAAAGTATTAACTTAAGTACCCCAAAAAATGCAATATATGTCCTTGGTATGCATTTTTTGAAACTTCTTCTCTTCTTTCTCCTTCTCGGTTGTTTTTAGGTTTTTGAAATAACTGAATTTCAGGTAGAATTTTGATCATTTTTATCCCTTTTTTTGGAACCGAGGCCTAGTCGGTCGACTAGGCCCGTCTAGCCGCCTAGTTGGCTGCCTAGGTCCGATTATTGCTTGAGCCAATTTTTTTACTGACTAGCCCCTAGTCGAGTCGATAAAGGCCGACTACCGACTAATCGGGGACTAGTCGGCCGACTAGTCGGATTTTTACAACAGTGCTTCATCAATAGTCAAGTCGTAATCTTTGATTAGTTCAAGCCAACGCCTTTGTCGCAAGTTCAGCTCCTTCTGAGAATAGATACTTGAGGTTCTTGTGATCCGTGTAAATCATGCACGCTATACCACAAAGATAGTGTCGCCACAGTTTTAACGCGAATACAATCGCCGCTAACTCCAAGTCATGGGTGGGGTAGTTCTTCTCGTGCGGCTTTAGCTGTCGGGAAGCAAAAGATATCACCTTGTTCCATTGCATCAGCATACATCCCAAATCCTGACCGGAAGCATCGCTGAAAATCTGGAATCCTCAGTCCCTTCTGGAAGTGCGAGTATCGGGCGAAATAAGCCGTTGCTTTAACCTGGAAGGAAGCTTCACAGTCGTCTGACCATTCAAACGCGACTCCTTTCTGAGTGAGGCGAGTGAGAGGCGATGCAATCTTTACAAAATCTTTCACGAAACGTCTGTAGTATCCAGCCAAGCCAATGAAGCTTCGAATTTTGCTGACTGATGCAGGCTGTTTCCAATCAACAACGGCTTCAACTTTCTTTGGATCGACGACAATGCCTTCAGCGGAAATGATGTGCCCAAGAAGCATGGTCCGTAGGTGCTCAGCGTGTTGCCACTTGTCCTTCGAGTAGACGAGTATATCGTCTATGAAGACTACTACGAACTTGTCGAGGAATGGTCGAAACACCCGATTCATTAAATCCATGAAGGCAGCTGGGACATTCGTTAGGTCGAACGGTATTACCAGGAACTCGTAATAGCCGTATCGAGTGCGGAAGGTTGACTTCGACACATCGTCCGGCTTGATCTTGAGTTGATGGTAACCCGAGCGAAGATCAATTTTAGAAAATACCAAGGCTCCCTGTAACTGATCGAACAGGTCGTCTATGTGGGGCAATGGATATTTGTTCCGGACGGTGGCCTTGTTCATCTCTCGGTAGTCGATACAAAGACGCATTGTGTCGTCATTCTTCTTAACAAACAACACGGGCGTTCACCATGGCGAGACGCTAGGCTGTATGAATTCCTTGTCGAGCAACTCTTGCAACTAGACCTTGAGCTTCTTCAGCTTTGCAGGGGCCATTTTGTACGGAGCCTTGGAAATAGGTCGGGTATCGAGGAATGTGTCGATGGTGAACTCTCTCTCTCGATCAAGTGGCATGCCAGACAGCTCGTCCGGAAACACGTCTGGGAATTCTGTCACAAC
The DNA here is from genome assembly GCA_029216955.1 of Iris pallida. Taxonomy (NCBI): domain Eukaryota; kingdom Viridiplantae; phylum Streptophyta; class Magnoliopsida; order Asparagales; family Iridaceae; genus Iris; species Iris pallida. Next base: position 26,184 of record JANAVB010000897.1, read on the forward strand.
GTCGATCTGATCCGCGTTTGCACCATCATGTCGCATGTCTCGAACGGACGCCAAATAGCATTCACATCCGGAATGCAGCATCCTTCGAGCAGATATTGTCGAGATCATCATGCAGGTCGACAATGCTTCACCACACGAATAGCAAAATTCGGTCATTCCAGGTATGCGGAAGGTGACATTCTTTCCTGCGCAGTCGATGGTGGCGTTGCAAGGGCCGAGCCAATCCATTCGTAGAATGATGTCGTAGTCCTTAATGTCTAGAACTATGCATCAAGATAGACATTTTTTATAAATGATTTCGTCTCTGCAGACTAAGTTTGCAAGTAGTAACGTGTCCGACGGCATGTTAACGCTAAGATTAAGGCCTAACGGTGTCACAAAAATTTTGTGCTCGACGGCGAAGTCCGCCGATATGAAACTATGCGTAGCACCTGAATCAAACAGTACACGAGCATGTTTATTATTGAAAAGCAGTGTACCTGTCACGACTATATCAGAGGCGAACGTCTCATCTCTAGTTATGGCATAGACGCGGCCTTGGGCATTGGGGTGTCGGTCTTGGCCATTTTGTGGCACGGGTTTGGGCTCGAGGCGCTGGACCCTCGTTCCCTGGACGATGTTGCTGCTGTTGAGGCGCCGTTGGGTTCGGCCTTCTGGTTGGACAATCAGCATGAATGTGGCCCTTTTTACCACAGTTCTAGCATCCGCCTTTCAGTACCTGGCAGTCGTTGATAGTGTGACCGAGCCGATGACATCGGGTGCATCGAGGCCATGGGTTACGCCCTTGATATCTGCCTTGCTGCCCGTTGTTCGGACGCTTGGTCACATTGTTTCCTCCTGCATAGCTAGGACGTTTGTGATTGTATATGCACAGCGCCGGCCGCTGCTGGGGATGTTGGCGTTCAAGACGGAGAGCGTGGTTTAGGGACTCGTCCATTGTCTTGTATTTCGGAACTGACACATGAGCAGAAATAGAGGGCCGCATATCCACTTTGAACCGTTGAGCGCGACTCTCCATTGTAGGCAAGAATGATCCAGCAAATTTGGCCAGTTTGTTGAATTCTGCTGCGTACTGCCACACCGTCATATTCCCTTGCTTCAGCTGCATAAATTTATTTTCCTTGTCTAACGGCTGCAGGAATGGTACTCGATTTTGAACGCATGTCGGAAGTTGGCTGAAGAGATTGCCGCTGTCTCGTCGTCACGTTGGATCGTTCGTTTTTGCACGGCCCACCAGTCGTGCACGTTCAATCGGAGTAGAAGTTGAGCGCATGCGACTTTCTTGGACTCATCGACGCCTAGAAGCTCAAAACGGTCTTCCAACTCCTCCAACTAATCGATCGCCAGAGAAGGGTCTTTAGTACCGCAGAAGAAAGTGCGGCAATTTTTCGTGAATTTTGACACCTCAAAGTTGGAGCTTCTTGGTGTTGCAGGTAGTCGCTCGGGTACCTCCGGCTCGATTTCGATCGGTCGGGCCGCAGGTTGGTTACAGCATGAGTCGTTGTAGAGTTGCTGTTGGCTACAACTGTCTGGACGATTTGCTGAAGAATATCAAGCTGCTTTTGCTGCAACTTTAATTGCGCATCGAACGGGCCTCAAACTGGCATGCCGTGCCTCAGCTTGTCTCCGCTGGTCTTCAAAGTGCTGTCAATGTTGTTCGTTCAGGTGCTGATTGGCCTCGGCCTGTGTTGTTGCGCTTCCAGCATACGCATCATCCGTTCCATGGGAGCGTTTGAGGGCTCAGGCCTTGAGCTACTCGAACCGCTCGAAGCACTTTCTTCGTTCCTGTCCGCAGCTTCTCCGGCTTCTGAAATTAGAAGGCAACTCATATCAGTCTCAGAAAATATTACGGACTCACTGTATGGAACAACTCATCTCATCGACACGAGGTCAAAGGTTCGAGACTCAAATGGAAGGCCAAAGGACGTAAAGCCGTGCTCTGATACCATTATGTCACGTCCCGATTTCGAAGAATCGATAGTCGCCTTCCGGACGTGATGCCGTACGAGCCTAGGTTGCGCTCGCACAAGGCCTTTTCATAATGTTATCCGAAATGCAACAGCAAGAGAGTGCGCAGAGTAAATTGAACACATTGAATGAAAGAAACTTGAGCTTTATTGATAATGAACATCATATTACAGACTCGATAAAAAGGTGTCGCGCGGGCTTACAAACTGACTCCATTACAAAATGAACATCGATGAGATAGCCGTTCCATACATCACACCCCTTTATACAACAAAAATATGCAGACACCTTGAATAGGGGAGAGTTGAGACATCTTGGCTTGGACGGTTGCATGTCTTCAAAAGATGAGAGTTTTTCCTTCGCACACTAGCAAGGCTTCAAAAGGTTGCAGCGTCGCCTTCAGTTCCTTGGCACGCTATCTGGGGTCGAAGCACCTGTGGAGAGCGAGGGTCAGTACATTACACGAGTACTGGTAGGTGGCAAATTATATCTCGTGCTCTCATTTGGTTCAAAAATTTAGGTGAATCATATAGTATGTTTAGTAATCTTTCTAGCAATCCTAGTCAGTTTCATGCAAGCAGTTTGACGAAACGTAAACAAGGTAGATTACGTTAGAACTTACCCACGTCAGAGCGTGCCGTGCAACATAAAGCTTAACATTATCTTCCCTGTCAGTTTGATAACAATTCATAGCAATTGTGTGATGTGAAGGTCACTGGCATTAATTAGCCATCCTGGACATAGCCTGGTTAGACGGGGTCCTTTCAACGCAAGTAGCGAGCTCCGTTGCAAGTCCTCGAATTACCGTTGTTTAATCCCAGCTCGGCTATACCGTTGTTCCTTCTAGGCCGAATCGGTCCCGTGGCCTCGGGTTACCGTTCGAGGAAACAAATGCCCTCATGCACAAGTTGTCCATGACCGTGCTAGACTAAACTAGTTTTCAAGCATGGTCTATGGTTCATAGTAAACTTAACCAAACTCGGCGTATCCCGCCTTGTCATTTTGCAGTGTACATTCGTTGGTTCATTTTCTTTTGCTTAACATAGTTTGATGTGAAGCATATTATAAGCAAGCATATGAACAGTTCTATGATAAGCAGTTCTATAGCCCGTATACGTGAGATGTCGTGCAACGGTTTATTGGAATAAGCCTTTGTGTCATTGCATTTACAACTTAGCATAGCATATGTTGGTATCGCTAATATATTGGAGAAAAGGGTCGAGGGGAGAAGGGTCAGCTCCTCACCTTAGTCTTACTTGAGGCGAGGAACTGGTTGGTCATGCTTAGACACGCATACACGATCACCTGAAGTCACATAAGCAACTAATTAGAACACTGTGTCATTCAAGGAATTAGATACGAAATGCGAAGTTCGAAAACGCAAGTCATGAAAACCATCGAAAACATTCACGAAAACGTATTCACGAAAACCAAAGCCAAAGAGCAAGTGCGGCATAAAAAACAGAGCAACGGGAGGTCTTTCTCGACTCAGCCGCAAAGTCTATCCTCGAAGCGCAACCTGTTGAATATGAGACTTGATTCCGAAGAAGCCTTCCCATAACGAGAAAATGATCTTAATTCAATCGTTTCCGTTCGACCGATTCAATCGATCCCGATCTATCGGTTCCGACTGAATCAATAGCGACAATGTTCCTTTCTCGCGCACCCCGTGGACGGAAACGGAGCACGATGTAGGGACGGGGCACTACACCTATGCTGTCAAGTTTCCATTCCAGAGGATGAACAAGTATAAGCATACAATGGATCTTTCACTGGATAGCAGACAACAGCCTAGGGTACCTTTGCGAAATTTCACTTTTCTCTTTGCAGTTCTGGGTAAGTGAACTGGAGATGCTAAGAAGAGAGTAGTAAGGTTAGTAGGAGATTCATTGACACCAAGGGAGTTCAAGGTATTTTGTCAATTATAATGGTTGAGGGAAACAACTTGAAAATCAGGGGAACTTCAGGGTATTTAGTTGCAAATTGGCCAAAGCAATTCCCTGTTTTTCTGAATTTAGATTTTGTTCTACTAACTGCTACTTCTATGGCTGCTTGAAGTTTATATAGGCTGGTTCTCATATCCATTATTATAAACTACTATAGCAAAATATACATCTAAATACCTTTTTCATGCAAATGTGAGGATTTTTGTCACTATGGTTGATAACTATAATTTGTTTATGTGGAAGCCAAATCATTCTTTTGATCCTGGACTTTTGCATTCTGATCAACATCACATGCTGCTTCATTTAGGAAGTTTGCTTTTTACTTTGACAATTTGGTGATATTCATGTTCCAATCATTCCAATAATTGCAGGTTTTATACTCTTATGGTGCTATCCACTGCATTGTTTGAGAAGCCTGCATTTAGAAATCTGATCTGTAATGGTCTTATACTGGCTGAGGATGGGAAGAAAATGGCCAAGAGGTTGAAGAACTATCCCTCGCCGATGGAAGTCATAGGCGACTATGGCGCTGTAAGTTAACTTATGTTGTTAGGGAGTGATTTCTCATAAAAGTAGTGGTTATTTAGTATCCATATGAGAGCTTCTGTAGATGCAAAGTCCACACTTTTGCAGGTTCTTGTTTATGGGAGTGTAGTGGAAATAGAATGCTATAAACTATTATATGTAATATCAGGTGATGATTATGTATTATTTCTTTCAAGTCCTTTGTTTCCCACTTAGTAAACCTGTTGCAAGCATATGTTGTACTTCTTGATATTTTTGAACTTTTGGTTTTGTTTGGTTTTGTTTCCCACTTAGTAAGACTATTCATTTCATGCAATATTTTGCTTATGCTGAAAGGATAAAGTGAAATAGATCAAAGTTGTACTTGAACTTTTTCTTATTTTTTATTTTACCTTGCCCAAAGAGGGAAACCAAATTCTTATTGTGTTTACCCTGTCCTGTCTCTTATCTTCTATTATCTATTTCATGAGTGACATTTTTAGTTATGGTTTATAATATACCCGATATTGTTAGGCTTAAGTTTTTGTGTTTTGTTCTCATGTAATAACAATTGTTTCTAAGGTCTTTTGGATGGATGGTTATGTTTTTTCCCCTTTTATGTGGTTCTGTTGTCTTCTCATATAATAACAATTTTACTAGGGTCTTTAAGTTTGATACTTCCATGTAAAATTTTCTTGAATTTCTAGCATTATTGCCATCCAACTCTTCTTCCATCAGAATGGGCTCTAGGCTATGGAGCACAAGAAAGCTCCAAAAGAGTTAACGAAGTTTTTTTGCCCGGCTGCCAGCTTGACATCATCCCTGTATGAATATATATCATGTGATAACAGTTGTATCTCCCATCTTATTGGGGTTTGCTATGGAGCACAAGAAAGCTCCATAAAAGAATCAATAAAGTCTTTATGACCGTCTATCAACTAATGCCTTCCCATCAATGTTGTACAGGATGCGCTGCGGTTGTACCTCATCAACTCACCTGTTGTGCGAGCAGAACCTTTGCGATTCAAAAAGGACGGTGTATATGGTGTTGTAAGTGGTGTTTTTATATTCTTTGTTTTAAACGTTCTTCATCAAATATTGGTACTCAGTCCCTTCTATTTTGGCTCGTTGTTAGTTGTTTGAAATATAGTTAAAACCATCAAAATTGTTTTTATAATCATATTTTTCTGTAGGTCAAAGATGTCTTCCTTCCCTGGTATAATGCCTACAGGTTCCTGGTTCAAAATGCTAAGAGACTTGAGATTGAAGGGTTTGGCCTATTTACTCCTGATGATCAACTTACACTCCAAGGCTCCTTAAATGTTTTGGATCAGTGGATCAACTCTTCTACTGAAAGTCTTGTTCATTTTGTGCGGCAAGAGATGGAAGCTTATCGCTTATATACGGTTGTATATGTACCTTAAAGTTAAAGACTTATGCATGTC
>JANAVB010000898.1:0-27500 GCA_029216955.1 Iris pallida
TGTCCTCTAATAAACGCGACTGGAACGAGAAGTTGGGTGAATGCCTATGGGCATACCGTACGACCGTATGGACACCAACGAGCAACATACCGTTCTTCCTGGTCTATGGAAGTGAAGCGGTGCTCCCCTTGGAGATTCAAATCCCGTCCTTACGGGTAGCTATCACCAATCAGCTGACTGACGAAGATAACTAGTACAGACGGTTACAAGAGTTGGAAGCGTTGGATGAAAAATGCTTGCTAGCACAGCAAAGAATTGAGCTTTACCAAGCTCGTATTTTTGTGGCCTTCAACAAAAGAGTCCGAAAAAGATCATACTAAGTGGGTGACCTCGTCTTAGCCGTGCGCAGGCCGATGGTGATGACTCACAAGACGGCTGGGAAGCTTGAGCTCAAGTGGGAAGGACCGTTCGTCATAGAAATGGTATACTCCAACGGTGCTTATCGACTAGCAAACCCAATGGTGACTTATTAATGATGTCCATTAATAGCAAGTTCCCGAAGAAGTATTATGCCTGAAGATGAAACCGACATAGGCTCTCGCACCCCCTAAGAGTGCCTATGGGTTCTGGTAAGGGGATTCTTTTCTTCTACATATTTCCTCCAGTAGATGAAGCACTTCACGTCCATATTACCTCTCGATTGCTCCTCTACACCCCGACGATGCGGCTACCACGTCCATATTACCTCTGAGTAGTCGTTCTTTCCGTATTGATCCAATGATTATTATGGCTATCTAGAAAACAGTTCACGTTCATACTACCTCTGAATTTTTATTCTACATCCCAGTGAAGACTAGGCCTACCATGTTCGTATTACCTCTGGTTAGGTGTGTCTTCTATAATGGCCCATCCTTATCTTAAAGAAAAAAGTGAGGGAACAGAAGAGTTTTTATACAGAAACAAGAATGTGAAATATCACCAAGCACATACGCTCATGCCACATGTCATGCTTCTGTTGAAAGCATCCCGAGCTTGACTCAAGTTCGGAACACTTTGAAGGGGGTCTTGTAGAAGCATGAAAAACCTCAGCTGATAATATTATCCACCTCAGTGTAAATGATACAAAGGCGCATACCGAGTATTAAAAAGACAACAAAAGATATGGAAAGAAGTTATGTTATTATTATGCCTACAAAGATCTAGTACAAATTCATCAAGGCTATAGGTAAAGGACTAATCCTACTTCTTCTACAAAGGATCGAGCACAGGTTCAACAAACCCTAGAGGAGTCTATAATAGACTTTTCATCAAAGTACATGCATCTTTCTTCTTGGTACGCACACTAGAAGATTGATCTCCATCAAGGCACATTCTGACTTTCTTGTAGGGGTGAGCGTCGGTATAATCGGTCGGTATTTGGTTGATTTTTTTGATATTTTTTTAAATCGGTATTTGAAAAATCAATACCAATATCGTACCATTTAGAATCGATTTTTTCGGTTTCGGTTAAATCGGTATTCGGTCAATGTTTGTTCAGTATCGGTATTTTACCAATTAATATTTGATCAATTAACACACTTAATATTGTATAACCTCTTAACCTATAATATATATTTTTTGCTTTTTTGGAAGCATTAGTTTTAAAGCTAAGCCTCTACCAACCAAATAATTAATTAAAATTATTAGAACAATATGTAACAAGTCGCAAACACCTAAAAATGAGCTTAAAATATCAAACACAATCACTAAGTTTAATCTTTAGTATAAGGTTAAGTAACCAAAATTCACTTAAAAATTCTATGAGAACACAAAAACATAAACTAAAAAGATCAAAAACTTAATTCTTAACATTCTTAACATAAATTCAAGTCTAATAAAATTCATTCCAAGTTCTAGGAAACCAACCAAAACAAAGATAAAAATGAAAATGTGTAGTGTAAAATTAATCATGAACAACATTAAAAAATGTGTGTGTGTGTGTGTGTGTGTGTGCGTGTGTGTGAATCGGTTCGGTTCGATATTTTCGGTATGGTATTACACTCAAACCGTTACCATTACCATTATATCGTAATTTAGGCTGTTCGATAATTCGGTATCGGTACATAATTTCAGTTCGGTTTTTCGAAATATTTTTAATCGGTATTTGGCCGATTTTTCGATATCGGTCGGTATTTGCTCACCCCTACATTCTTGTATGCGCAACCCTTCAAATGCGCATCAATTGCTCGGCCAAAGCAAGCAACTTTCTGAAGCAGCTATTAGCCCGAGCTCTCTGAAAGCGTAGTAGGTCGCAAAGCCCAGGACAAGTAGAGCATAGTACAACCTGTAGCACTTCAGGCTGACAATCAGACAAAACTCGGTCATCAGGACCTCCAAGATCGCCAAGATGTCGCCCAGAGTCAAACTCCTTAGGGAGGATACTTGGATACTTCTCAAGACCGGTGACGACTCCTTCTACAAAGAGTTTTCTAGAAGAACATGGCCCCTTCAAACGAGGGAAGCCCCAACCAACAGCCGACTTATATAAGGCCAGTAACCGTCTGAAGCTAAGTCTGGATCAAACATGGTGGTGAAGGGTGCCAGGAAGAAGATAGTGACTCTTCAGAGGAACACTTCCCATTTTATAGGATCGGGAGTGGTCGAAACAATAGGCCACTTGGCCGACGGTCGAAATTCCCTCATTAATGTGATGAGCCTAGGACTCGGCACAATGGGTCTCCATTAATAGGCTAATTCAAGTGAGTCTCCAAACTGTTTAAATGCTCCTTAGAATTCCCCAATTAATGGTGGCAATTAAGAAGGAGTCTGCATTCAAGGGTAGTCATTTACTTCCCGTAAAAAGAAGACTTAAAAGCCAACCTATCTCCAACCAGAGGCACAGGCACCCGACTATGTCCCTTTACCTCCAAGGTGCAGACAGTACATCCCCCTCTCAGAAGCGCAGACAGCTGCTTCAATCTAAGTATCCGGCACATTCAATAGCCTTTTTTCTCATCAAAGACTTGGGAGACACCATTTACCTCCAGCATAAGCCCGACTGCTGTTCTAAAGCACAGTAAAATGGTCTATCTGAAGGCGCAGCCTACTCGTCGCCCTAAAGCACAGTGACTTTACTCGAAATACAGCCTACTCGTCGCCCCAAAAAGTATAGAGGTCTCGTTGTCTTCGAAACATAGTCCACTTGTCGCCCTAAAGCACGGAGGCTCCGTCGTCTCCAGAAGCACAGTCTGTTCATCGCCCCAGAAGCACAGCCAACCTTGTCTGAAGCACAGACGACATGGTCCCACCCAATCGGTTTGCTTAAATCGCCTATCTCAAAGACATGATTGGGACTCATCAAGTTGATAAATCAGATTGATTTAAATCTCGGACGAAGATTACCAAGAATCCAAATCTGAGATAAAATTCCAAGATTTGCTCGGTTACATCCGAACAAGCAAATCGACACACGCCATGTGTCACCTTCTTCGGTTATTTTTATAACCACCAGAGATCTCGTTTGAGGGAAACCTCAACACCTGCCACGTGTCAGCACCACAGAAGCCCGTACCGTACAAGGATTGCAAATTCCTTCATATCTCAAAACCCTAATGCACATCGCATATGTGTCCCTCTCCTCTATAAATAGGAGAGGTTTCCTCTAACAATATGATCGACAAAGAGAAGAAGATCCACAGAATTATAAAAATCTTCAACTTCAGCGTCCTCCTGATCGGTAACCCTAGAGTTCCACCGAAGCCACCAGAATGTCAAAGCTAGTCTCATATCATCATCGGATCGTCAACGGAGTAAAGGAGCAGCTGTAGTGCTTGATCTCCACCGTCGCACTTTTTTAGAAACTTTTGTACTTAGATTTTTTTGCATAAGAATCGATTGTACTCTTTTTTTACGTTCAATATACAAAAAGTTTGTTCAACCTTTTGTCATGTCGAATAAGTACTGCCACTATCTACTCCCTGATACTTCTCATGATATAAAATCGATATGTGGTCCCAGTCCTCTGTTTTGGCCTACCGAGGTTTGAACAGTGGATATACCCTCTCTTACGACATTGTACTTAACTGACCCTTACAGTACAATCCTATCTGCCTGTGTCTATATATATCGGAAGGTACAACCAATAACTAAGGGGCTGTATGTAACCACCACTTTTCAAAAACAAGGATAATTTTGAACTTTTGTAAAATCAATCATTGAATAACAGGATTTAAATTATGTTAATTATTTTTGGTGAATTTTAATTAATTTAATACTATTTAAATTAGTGAATTGTTATTTTGGTATTTTACTAGTGTAACCCTAGAACTACTTAGCCTAGAGACTAACCATGACCACGGAGACCTAAGTATGTGATTAGATTAGCTAATTATCACTTTTTAGGCTAAAGGTATTTTGGTCATTTGTGAATATTAGAATTATTTTGAATTTTTATTATTTAATAATGTGCTAATTGATATGTTAGGCCTTGACCTAGAATTGCCTTAATCTAGATATTAGTTATAAGCCTAGATATTAGATTAGAAGCTTCCAACTAAATGACAAGGTTAGGAATATTTAGATATTCTTAGGTTTGAGATATTTAGCTTGGAAACCCTAATTTACATGGGCCTTTACCTAGAAAGCCTTGAATTATGCATATAGAGGCCTTTAATTCCAATGGAGCTAAACCCTAACCCTAAAGACACCTCTTGGCTGCCAAGAGGCAGCTCCCGTCCCTATATAAACACATGTTAGCACCCCCTTGCCTCTTTTCATTACATCTTTAAACCCTAATTTGTGTTCTTTTCCAAATTTACCCCTTTCTCTAAATCAACTCCAAATTGAGCCCAATCAATTGCAATACACTCCCCTGGTGTCGAAGAGGTCTCTAGTGGATAGCTAGCAAGGATTTGGAGCTAATTGGCCATTAAAAGCGACAGGATTTTGCTATCAAGTGCAATTTTATTAAGATTCTAACTCTCAATAGATAATGGCCTCTAAACCTATTTAAATTCTGTTTTGTTTTCATAGACGCATTCATTTAGGGTCCCCTTCATTTAGGGTCCCCTAGTCCTATGTCAAGTTTGGTTCGATTTTAAATCCATTTTGTATGTGTATCGGAGGAGTATCGAAGAACTATTCATAGTGTTCAATAAAATGACTCTTAGAAATAAATATTCATATTTTTCAAAACTAATACATAGGTTTGTAGCTAATTAGGTGTAGATATCAAATATATGTGACTGAGTTGATTTTAGGATAGTTTGGATACTGTATTTGGACACGGGGACACGTGTACGAGACCTCATGCACTATCTTGCTACCTGTGAGTGATATCTCACTCGACACGAAACTATTTGACACCATATTTGGTGGACATGTGGGGGCAACATCGGACAACATGTTTCCAAAATTCGAGGGCATTTGGTTGACTGGTTTGAGAGGAATTAGGATCACAGTGGTCACACACTGACTGCACACACGCAATTTTTCCTTTTGATATGCCTTTCGAACTTGGACACGACACAGATTAGATACGATGCAGGCACACCTACATGTACCCCTATGACCCACGTACCTACTAACACGAGCACGAAGTGTCTAGGTGCACAGGTTGTGTCACAGACCCCTCGAAATACGTGCACGATGATGTGCACACAGTCTATGATACCAGGTATTTTGACACATCCTGGATACGGTTTCGGACCTCATAGACATTGGTTGGACACACTAGTATGTATCTGTGATTTGGTTAGTGTCAGTTGGCTTGGTTTTAGTCGAGTTTTAGAGGGTGATAGAGGCCTAGGTTGGGGTTACCTTTGTATCAGATATGAGGTTCATATTTGAATTCCAGGAAGAGAAAGAAGTAAGCAGCATGTTTTTTTTTGACAAATTGATCAAACCATGTTCGAGTGTACAGGCTATAGGCAGACTTGTCAATGGCTTTACACAGGCAGTATTGCCCTATAATGTAGTGGCACTGGCTTCCACTCCTTTAGACAGCATACCCTACTTCATTCACTACTATTTTAGGTGTTTGACATATGTATTGTCCATATATGGCCTAAGTACCAGTCAATGTATGAGCCTAGGTTAAGGGAACTCTTTATTCTAGTTAGCAGTAGGGGCATGGACTCAAAGATAGTAGAGAGATATGAGGTTCCAGTATTTTTAAAGAAATAGGCTATTTCAAAGGGAATTTGATATAGATTGGGTTGATTCCTGTTGGGCTTGTGCCATCTTGAGCCCTAACTCATTTCAAATATAGCATGAGCAGTAGCAGCAGCACTCAGGTCTGCAGAGCTTGCCTCAGCAGGGTAGTGGCCTTTGGGCTATAGGATGTGGGTATCAGAGCATAGGCTCATGTTATACTAGTGTTAGTGTCCAGAATTGGGGTTTCCATATGAGTATCAGAGAACATGTTTAGTAGGTTTCAGTGGGTTCAGAGATGAGTGTCAGAGTATCTTATTTTGAGAGATTAGAGTGTTAAGGTATAGGTGTATCTTGTTTAGGATACTTGAGTATAGTAGATGAGTGGAGTATGCTTTGGGTGTACTCGTTGGTTAGAGTTTATTCCAATTATATATATATATGTAGGTATACAGTATGTTGTGTAAGCGGTTAGAATTTTGATAGGGTTAGTAAAAAGAGAGGTTATTTAGAGAAGTATATTAGGTTGGTCGGTTTGGTATGTGTTAGAGGATTAGTTATCTAGGTTTCAGTTAGTGAGGTGAGTTAGAGTAGAGTCTTGGTTAGTTGTTAAGAGATATGATTAGTTAGTTATTGATTGTTCAGATTAAGATATGGGGATTTGTTAGTTAGGAATGATATTATCAAGAGTTATGAGAGAAGTCAAGGTAAATCTAAATAGGGGTTGGTTTGGCCTAGGTTGTATGACAGGATTTGGCTTAGGAAGGCACTTGTCTACAAGCAATGCATGGCATATTGCCTTAGAAGTGCAGCCATCCACTATGGCAGGGTGCTAGCAGTAGCAGGTCCCTGTAGCAGAGCAGGAGCACTTGACTACCTCTCCCTTGCACAGGTCTGCAGTGGCTTGGCCTGCCAAGTAGTTGGCAACAGTAACAGGGATCCTTCTCCCTGTTTGCTTGTTCACAGGCCACTTGGCCACAAGGTTTAAGTAGTTAAGGAGTTGGGCGTTTGAGTGTTAAGGCTAATTAGGTAATAGGGATTTCCTAGAGAGGGATATGCATGTTTATATATATATTTATATTACATATATAGGTTATAGATATGTATATGAATAATGTATCTAAGTAGGTAAAAACTTGATATAGGATAATTTTGACTAAGTTTGACAAAATACTAGATAATTGACCAAATAACTATAGTTGACCCAAGTTTGACTGAGGGTTGACCAAAGTTGACCAAGAGTTAACTTTGACCTAGAATGGCCTAGAATCATGTAGATCGCATTGTAGACTTTATTTACCTTATATTGAACACATCTTAACCTGTATTGCTCTAAATAGGACCTTTCTGACTCCGGTTCGAACATCTGTATTCATCTGTCATTCAGGGTATCAGGCGAGTACATTCTCTGATACTGTATTTCAGTTCTAGTTAGTTCTATTTGGTTCTCTGTTACAAACATGAATTGATATTACTACTTGATCCATTGTATGCGGTAATCACCTTTTACATGTCTGGCTTCCATTACTGGAACCACCACTGGAAACACCTACTGGCAACATCATGTGCTGGCTGGAGTTGTATTAACTTTCGTGTCAGGTTATGGATTCACTTGTACTTGTTGGGCGGCAAAATATTTGAGTAGACATGTGAACATTCCCAAATACTGGAACTATTCCCTTGGACTTATATTGGAAAGCTAGCCGTCCCACATTTGGCCAGGTGTACGATGTGTCGTATTACCCCTAGTTGTTTACACACTACAAGAAAATAGGCCTTTTCCAACGTTTATTCCTCCGACATTTTTGTAAACGTTGGCTAAGTTAGCATATAACGACGTATTTAAAAAAACGTTGGTCATGACCGGCATTTGTCTTTAAACGTCGCACAATATACCAATGTTTGTAAACAAACGTTGATAATTACCTGCGTTTGCCCTTAAACGTCGAGCAATATACCAACGTTTTTAAACAAAGGTTGACAATTACCTTCATTTGTCTTTAAATGTCGAGAAATATACCAACATTTTTAAAACAAACATTGATAATTACTTGCGTTTTTCTATAAACGTCGAGCAATATACCAACATTCGACAATTACCTGCGTTTGTCTTTAAACGTCGAGAAATATACCAACATTTTGAAAACAAACATTGTTAATTACCTGCATTTTTCTTTAAACGTCGAGCAATATACCAACGTTTTGTGAAGCATGTCACATATTTGGAAACCCTTTTCGACATTTCTTTGACATTTTTTTGGGCATTTACACTTATTTGACGTGTGAAGGAATTTTTTTTTCTAATCCTACATAAATTTGGCAGATTTTGTTTATGGAAATTAAGGTGAACCATTGACTAAATTAAAAAAAGTCTGCTTTATACATGGAAATATGTTGGGATATATATATATATATAGCAAATGACCTCTAGCCTAGTGGTTAAGAGAGATGCATGCGACCCGAGTGGTCAGGAGTTCGAATCCCAGTGGGAGCGATTCCAGAAACAATTTACCTGGTTCCAAAAAAAAAACCCCAACAGTTTTTGAAAAAAGTTGGCCATACAAAACCTAACGTTTGTTTAAAATAGTTAGGAAATCAAAATTCGACGTTTTTGGGAAAAGGTTGGGAAAACTCATCGTTTCAAAAAACGTTGGAAAGTTCTCTTTTGCGACGTTTTTGTGAGAAACTGTTGGAAATATGGTAATCATTATAGAACAATTAATGGCGTTTATAAACGTCGTCTAAACCCTATGCCAACGTTTTGCGTAAATGTCGTAAATTGCCAACTAGAGCAACGATGACGTTTGCAAAAACCGTTGAACAAACGTCGGTAACGTCTATGCCAACGTTTTGCACAGTTTTCCCAACGCTAATAAAACGTTGGAAAAAATCATTTTTCTTGTAGTGACATGTCGATCTCAGTATTTTAAAACACACTGATTATTGTCATGTTTAGGACTCACCCTGGAATCACTCTCTGGACTTATATTGTCTGGACTAAACATTGGGATTACACTTGACTTACATTGTACTGTCTGTACTTATATCATATTACTCTAGTTCAGCTAGCTTTTATTTACAGTCTTTATTGCCATGATCTTCTGATTAGTTATATTATCTTCTCTTGTACTTTAACTGTTGCTCTACATCATTACCTGTATAAAACTTCCATGTTCATCAATAGAACTACCTATAACTGCTTTATAGTCTTTGTTATTTACTTGGGATTTTTAGATGAGATGTGCTCGTTCCAATCCTGACTGGATATGTTGAAAATATTACAGATGCTTGCCCTGAGCACACTTGCCCTACTTTCTTTGGATCCGGAGATGGCTTAGTTACCTTGGGCCCCGACTCCCAGGAGTGATCAGGAGACTAGCTAGTAGACTTGTTTTAGATTCATGTTTAGAACTTGAGTTGTAATAAGTTGAGATATTAACTTTGTTCTGAGATTATCTGAGATATTATTATTTAGTAGTTTTATTGGTTGTTGTTGTTTAGTCTTATTAGTTATAAAACTTCTGTGTTATCTTATCGTGCTTAGACTGTGATTGAGCTTCATTATATTTGTACTTGTCCTCTGTTCGGAGTTGAGATTATGACAAGTACATTATATATTTGCGTGAGTTGTTGTTTAGATAGTGACCTAGTACAGCGTTCTACCGCCTATTTTGCGGCGTAGGCTGGGCACTGTTATGCACTTGTACCCGTACCTGTGTGCGAATCGTGACACTATGACATGTAACTCTATGCACCAGTACAACTATTGTGAGGTATGTAGTGTATACCGCTCGTGTATGTCCTATTGGCACATCTTGGTATCCTTATCAGACTAAGCCCAGATTTAGTTAGGATACTCTGATATAAAATTTATCACATCTATACCCATGCTCCCAAACGGATGTCATACTAACCTGGCCTAGTTCCTATAGCTTTGGTGTACTATTCTTTACTTACCCTTCGGTATTTTAATGACACAGAAACATATTTAACCTTACTCGGTACTTCTTGCCATAACATCCTTAACCCATATATAAAATTTCCTTCCCGTATCCTGATACCCTAGGGGCCAATGTAACCAGATGGTACATCTGACATGACCAAGACCACCATGGTCATCCAACAGAACCAGTAGACCAAGGAGGGTCTATCATGAGTACTATCCGCTCCCTTAGCATCTTCTAGGAGTTCTATTGAATGCCTACCCATCCCAGATTTCTTGGTATGCTAATGAAGAGAATTAACAGAGTAAGGAGATAAGAATTACCTCTGAGTTGGGATGGTGCTCGAATGGTTCTTCGATCTTCCTTGATTCCTCTTGTGATAGGGAAGAAGCCAAACTTTTAGGGTTGATAGATGAGAAAAGTTTTCGGTTACCCCCTCACCTATATTTAAGAGGTGTTCATAGGGGCTTGATAGGAGTAATCTGATTTTAAAATCCAGATTGGATTTATCTCGCAAAAGTTTGAGATCATCTCCTATTTAAAATTGAAATTTAAATATAGAGTTGCTATTAAAGAAGGGCCGGCCACTGGTATGAATCTGAATTGAGGAATTTTGTACAAAACCCCCTCCTATAATTGGAGTTGCATGCTGGCCCTCACTTTTCCTATAATGCTTTGTTTTGAGTTTTATATAACTTCTAGGGATTTTATCTATACATGTATATGATAATAATAACAATGAGAATAATAATACTAATGATCTTAATTCCAAAAGTTGGTTCAAGGGCTCACAATGTGAAATTAGTTAACAAAGCTATTTGGTCCCTAGTCGTGGAGTGGTGAGCAAAGATGATGCTTTTGTTGGAGTTGATGCGCTGACCGGAGCTTCAGGTATATCTTTGCAACGTGTTGTGAACCACCTCAACTGACCCGACAGAAGATAAGAATGTCATCAGCGTAGGCTAGGTGGATAATTATCGGACAGTCGCTAGTGGTGTAGAAGTACTGGAAACGGGGGTTGCTGGCCATTAGGTTGAGATTCCTGCTCAGCGCTTCTGCGATGATGATAAAAATGGTGAGCGATAGAGGGTCTCGTTGTTTGACACCGTATATCGATTTGAAGAAGCAATCTGCTTGACCATTGACGAGGATGGAGAACCACAAGTTGCTAATCGATCTATAGATGATGTCAATCCATGAAAACCTGAAAGCCCTAAACACCCAGATCATGAATTGCTAATCAAGCATGTCATACGCGTTCTCTACGTCCAACTTGATGCTAATGTTGCCCCCAGCTGGGAATTTTATGCAACTGATCATCTCTTAAACCAGCAATATGTTGTCTAATATATTACGACCACGGATGGAGCCGCTTTGCTCTCCAGATATTATTTTGGGGAGTAATCCTATCATACAAGTAGCAATAATCTTCGAGATAATTTTGTTAGTGAAAGTGCACATACTCAGAGGGCAGAAGTCCCTAAAAGTCTTCGGGTTATTCTTTTTGGGGATCGAAATCAAGTTAGTACTTGATATCGACTTAGGGTATCTTGAACCTTAAAAGAAAGTCAATACTGCCTCGTTGATGTCCGTCGTAATGATGTCCCAACAGGATCTGAAGAAGACACCAGTGAAGCCATCCTGGCCCGGGGCACTATTCTTATTCAGTGACCAGACGACATCTTTAACCTCAGATTCTGTGGGCTGGAGCAGTAGCAGGGTGTTGTCTTTGGCCTCAATCAATCGGGTGATGGCTGCCAATAATGCCTCATCCTTGTGAATGACCTCTTTAGAAAACAACTTAGGAGTAAAAGGAGGAAGAGACCACCTGAATTTCCTGTTGGTTTTTGAGATTATTGCGAAGGTCGTCAAGAATCAGGTAAAGAATTAGATGATGCCTTCGGCCTTTGATGCACAAGTGGAAGTACTTAGTGTTCTTATCGCCTTCTATGTCTAAGGTCATCATAGCTTTTTGTTTCCAAAATTCTTCTTCGATTTTGAGGCGGGTACTTAAGAAGCGCTCTGGTAAGGTTGAGGGACGGGCGAGCCGAAGCAGATCTATTGCAGGCGAACAGAGCCTCCGTGCGAGTAACGTCATCTTTTACATATCGGACTGCCTGGAAGATGTCATTGAAGGCTTCCTTGCTCCAACGAGCGAGCGCTTTTCGTGCGGCTTTTACTTTGGCTGCCACTCAAGCTAAGGGGTCGGGGGCGTCGGGGCTGCTCTAGGCTGCCGAGACAGTGTTCCTGAACTGCGGGTGGTAGATCCAGAAGGCGAGGAAATAGAAGCTTTTCTTGGAATGGCTGGTCTTTCTGCTGACCACGATGAGGAGCAGGGAGTGGTTCGACTCGGTAGAATTGAGGTGGGTGAGTCTGATGTTGAGCTCAAGGTCCGCCCAATTCGTGTTAATGAGCACTCGATCGAGACAAGAGTGTTGACGGTAGGCGTCAACTTGCATGTTGCAGCAAGTAAAGGCGCTGTCGAAAAACTGAAGTGGGGACAGGTGGGCTGCAAAGATGAAGTTGGCGAAGTCGTTCATCGCTGATGTGGAAAGCGGTCGGCCTCCCGACTTCTTCTCCTGGCAAGTGACAAAGTTGAAATCTCCAACGCAAAGCCAAGGGAGGTTTATATGACAATGGTGAAGGCCTCTCAGTGATTCCCATCGCTCTTTACGTTTGGTGATGTGGCAACTACCGTGAACAACAAATAAGATAGACCAAGGCTGGAGAATACTGTGTTTTGCCCAGCACGACAGTACCTGCCTCGATTCTACAATGATTTTGTGCCTCACGTCCACAGCGAAGAGGATCCAGATGTCGTGGCAGCCAGCGATGGCAGAAAGAAATCCCAACTGCAGTTGGGTGTGCTTGAGTTTCTTTTGAGGAAGTTTGGGTTCGATGATCACTAAGATGTCAATTATGTGAATTTTATTAAGACTTCTTATTCTTTTTAAAGTGGGTTTGTTGGTGAGACCCTGAACATTCCAAGTTAATATGTTAAGCATTGGATTGTCGGGAGAGGGGGGCGGTGGTGAGTTTAGCGACATATTAAGTGATCATGGGCGTAACTCTTTGGGGCATTGGTTGTGGGGTTTCTTTTTTTTGAGGCCTATGGAGGCAATCGCCTCTTAGACATTGTCCGATCTGTGGTCTTTTACAACCGAGAAGTTTGTTGTCCGCCAAGACGCCAATGTAATTACTCAAGTTGGCGAAGCCGACATCTAACCCTTATTGCAGTCTGGCTACCGAATCTTGGTCAGTGTTGGACAGCATTCCGGTAAGGATGTCGACTACATAGGAGGGGTTTGGAAGGGCTTTCAAATCGGCAGAGTGGATAACAATGTCCCTCTCCAGTGAGGCTGGGGCTTCTGCGGGCAGGTGGACTTGGACTACGTACTTATCTGCAGCGGAGAGAGGTGAGGGGGCCGTCTCTGTGAGAAGAGCGTTCGACCCAGGCTCGGGAGGAGGGGGCGAGGGAGGGGGGAGGGGTGGTATTGCTATTTGAACGAAAGAAACTGCGATCGCTCTGTATCTGGCTGATCCACACTTTCTATGATGTGTGCCTGTATCTTGCTTGGTTTGGACGTTTATGGGTTTAATGGCAGTGCTAATGGTGGGTGGATCGTGTTTAGGGATTTTTAATGATAAGCACTTGTTAGAGGCGTGCCCCTAGTGCATACTGTAGTTACAGTATATTGGTAAATTTTTGTACTAAACCATCTGCCAGAAGTTGACAGCCTCGGGAATGGCTACTTTGATCCTTTTTGGTCGGGGAACACTGGCGTAAAGTTTGACGCACCCACTAGCTCTGTTTGGTCTGACGGAGTTGGCCGTGGCTTTTTCAATCGTCAGGGGGTTGCCAATGTCATTGGCAATGGCAAAGACTGTCGATTTTGCAAAGAGATATAAAGAAAAGGCAGGGAACGATGACCACACGGTAGCCATAGGGGATTCTCCAGACGGGTCGAAGTCCGAGGACCATTTGAAGACGCACATGGGAGCCCCCGCGATGCGCCAGATGTGCTGAGTCCCGAGTCGGAGGAAGTCGTACTCTAAAGCGGGGCGGATGAGGATGTGCTTGGCGTCAATGACTCCTATGGAGACCTATCCAGCGAAACCCAACTGCGCAAGGCAGCTCTGATAGGGGCAGTCAGCAGGCTCGATTGGAAGAACTTTTCAATGAGAGCGAGCCGGAAAGGACCTCAAGTGTAGTGGTGTCGTTAGCCACGAACTTAACCAGGGTAGCGTCTTCAAAGGTATTGGGGGGAGAGCTTGAGGATGGAGGACAAAAAAGTGAACAATGGTAGAGAGGAGGGGCTGGCAGCCACCACTATGAAAGAACGGAGACTCTCATCATGAATGATTGGGGATAACTGTGAAGGAAGGGCAGGCCGAACAATATCCGTAAACGATCGATCTGAAACCCTGGGGATGGAAGCAAAAGAAAGTCCCATCCGCTTACCAAGCACAAGAGAGATAGATGTTGGAGAGGATAGCGTCGGAGGGGATAGCGCAGACTGGGACGCAAGCTTCGAAGGAGAGGTATAGAAATGCACATGAGGTAGTCCTTCCTGCAACATGTGTGTAGGAGAGATAAGCGCAGGGTAGGAAGTGCAGAGGCTAGGTTGGCGGAAGAAATAGATTCAGTAGCATGATTATTAAGCGCGCAGGTGAGCTCAGTAGCCTTGAACCCTGGAGAGATATGCAGAGATGAGGGTAGCGTACCATTGAGTAGCGTAGGAAAGGATTGCGTGGGGATAAATGGTGAAAGGAATATGGCAACCAAGCTCTGGACAACAAG
This sequence comes from Iris pallida, assembly GCA_029216955.1. Taxonomy (NCBI): domain Eukaryota; kingdom Viridiplantae; phylum Streptophyta; class Magnoliopsida; order Asparagales; family Iridaceae; genus Iris; species Iris pallida. The sequence goes on from JANAVB010000898.1 coordinate 14,815, forward strand.
GGACGAGTGGACGACAGCACAACGATCGACTGTATGGGAGGAGTGGGGATGAATGGCACAGGGGATGTGGCGACAAAGATCTGTACAGCAAGGAGCGATTGGCGCTGGGTGCAATCGTGCAAGATCAGCATACGCTAAAAGCTGGGGTGTAAAGGCAGAGGGCCCTACCCCATCGCTAACTAGGGACTCAACAACGTTCAAAGACATGAGGTTACATGTGGCTGTTTGACGTAACAAATATTAAATGAACTTTTTGCTTTATTGAATGTATAAGGTATCTGTGTACAAAGAAGGAAGTCCTAAACAGGATATTCTAAGTATAGGGAGAAGAGGTTTCTGGAAAAGTGTGACGGTGGAGATCGAGCGTTGCAATGGCTCCTTTACTTCGTTGACGATCTGACAACGAATTAACCTTGTTATGGCTCTCTGGCGCCTTTGATGAGACTCTGGAGTCACCGATCAAGAGGCTGTCTAGATGAGAAGATCCCTTGAAGATGGTTGGTTGGTTGGTTCATTGATTGATAGGTGGATGAGGGTGGTCGACTCTTCATATATAGAGATTGTTGATCCTTTGAAGATTGTTGATTGTCAATGTTCTCTCTCTTTTTTTCTCCTTGCTGGTGGAAGAAGAACTCCTTCTTTTTATAGAGAACCGAGCACATATGCGATGTGCATTAGGTTCCTGAGATATGAAAGAATCTGTCGTCATTGTAAGGTACGGGCTTCTGCGGCGCTGATACATGGCGAACACGAGATTCTCCTCAAACGAGATCTCTGATGGTTATAAACATAACCGAAGGAGGTGATATGTGACGCGTGCCGATTTCCTTGCTCGGATACAGCTGAATAAATCTTGGGATTTCATCCTAGATTTGGAGTCTAACTAATCCTCGTCTAAGATTTAAATCAATCTGATATGATATCAATCATGATTTCATCTCAATCTTCTCTGCAAGATGGAGTTTAAAAAACCAATTAGGGTGGACCCATGCTTCCTGCGCTTCTGGTGAGGACTAAGTGCTGCTGTGCTACTGGGGCGACGAGTAGATCGTGCTTCTGGAGACGACGGAACCTCTGTGCTTTCAGGCGACAAATGGACTTGGCTTCGAATGACGACGAGACTTCTGTGCATATGGAACAACTTATGAAGTTGTGTTTCAGGCTACCGGAGTCACTGTACTGTAGGTGACAAGTAGGCTTAGGCTTCAGGTTGGCGAGCTTACTATACTTTTGGAGCGACAGGTTGACTTGCATTAGTTACGATGGAAGTTCCCAAGTCTCTTGTAGAGAAGTGACTTAAGCTTCTGATCTGGAGCAAACGATTATGCCATGGGAATAGAGATGGTGTGAGCATATCACTATCCTGTATCTCATACGGTCGCATGTAAGTAGCTGCGCCTCTGAACAGTAAAGGCTTTGGCTGCAAAGGAAAGGGTATGGCATCCTTGCGCATCTGAGATTGGCACAGACAGGTAGCTGCACCTCTGTAGTGAAGACATTGGCTTCTTAAGTAAAAAGAAGGGGAAAGGGGCCTACCACCATCCTGTTTCTGAGTTTGGCGCAGGCAGGATGCCTCTGGCTTGAAGGCTCTAGCTTCTTCAAAGTGTTGAGTTACTGATCTGCTTCTGAGAGGTTGTGCCCACAAGAAAATCAGAACATGCTTCAGTGGAGGTCAATCTTCAACATGTGTATCGAGAAGAAGGAAGGCTGCGCTTCGATGAAGATTGCATTCCTTGTAGATCCCTCTAGGCTTCTGTCGAATCTGTGCTAGATCCTTTGTAGAAGAACATAATTAATCCCTTATGTATAGTCCTCATGTGTCTGTACTAGACTTTGGTAGGCATGACAATAAAGGGACTTCTCTCCATATCTTCTGTTTTGTCATCTTAATACCGAGGCTCAGACTTTTACATCTTCTGCGCTTTGGCGAAGAGATGTCTTCAACTGAGATTTTTCATGCTTCTACAACCCCTTCAAAGTGTCCTAAACTTGAGTCAAGCTCAGAATACTTTGAACAGAAGCATGAACATGTGTTAGGAGTGTACGAGCTAGGTGATAGCTGGTGTCACGGCTAGCTCTTAGCATTAATTTTCCTGAGTCATCATTTCGGAGCATGGACTCCTGATGGCATCTTGATATTGGAGCCTCTTGCGTCATTGTAGGGATCATAAATCTCTTTAGCAGAGGAGGTTCAGAGTCACGTTTCTTTTGTCACTAGCAATATTGTTATCTGTTATGGAGTGGAGCTTTAGCTTAACTTGTAAGCTTCCTTCTGACCAGTGTCTAGCTCGTGCATGGTGTAACGCCCCAGTCCTAATATACGTAGGACTAGGAATACGTACATGCCAGTTGTATGTATACACAGACTACTCTAATATATGGAATCTACGTATACACACATAAGCTGTAATAAAAAGAGCTTCAGCTCATAACAATATAATATGGTCACAGGCAACATCTATACTCATCCACAATGATAAAAAAGAGAAATATCGAACCAAATATCTCAACTGAAAATAAAGAGAAATATTTGTTGTGCGAAAACAAATCCACTACCGAGCTACGAAAAGAAATAAACTAAAATGAATACGAAAAAGAGTCTCAAGTACATAAGTCCATCAACCAAAAGAAAAAATCAGATAGGCTCCAAAGGCGAGACCTCTTCAGCTGCCAATGCATAGTCTAGTCCAAAACCGTACTCCTCGGGATATCGCTCGTCGTCTATACCAGGAGAGATCACCAGGTCCTCATAGGGATGTAACATGATACAGGAAGAACGTGCTAATATGAACTGTCAGAATAATAATATGCAAAAGACTCTCCTAGACACAAATATGCAAAGGGGATTCTAACCTTCTATTGTGCAATTTAGAGGACAACTTTCATGTGCATGGGTGGGATTTAGGCTATGTGTACGTAACTGGTATCTAGTCATCCGTATCAGGCCATAACGTCCAAATCGTTAGAGGGTATCTGCAAATATATCTCGCCACAGTTCCTTTCGAAAACTATTGTTTACCTGTTTGGCTTCCCATATGCACTAGTGACTGTCCTCCCGCAAGATTTCCCATACTGACCAAGTCATGTCCATGACCTGCCCAGTTTGTAATTGCTCGAGTCTCTATATCTTAATCGTAGCAGTTACGATCATCTATCCGATGCACGACTATAGAGATGACCAATCAATATACAAGACGTGCCCCTAGCAAAATATCTCAAACCGTGTAGTGAGAGTCATGGCCGAAGAACATATAAGGATATCTCACAACAAGAAGGTAGCCAGCTAAAACTAAGTCAACATACATAAAATAAAGTAAAACAATAAAAATGACTAATAGAGTCGCTTGCACCCAGTATAGCTTGGACGCGCAGTTTATAACAAATAAAGAGAACAAATATGAAACAAAGTAAATAATGCTAAAAATAATATGCAGTTAATTAGAAAGGTATACTTGCCTGGTGGTTGGAAGGTGTTTTGACGACGTCTAGTCGATGAAATCGACAAGTGAGAAGAAGCTAGAACAGTGGAACATCTGCATACGTTCTCGGATGCTGAAACAAACGTCAAAAATGTTCCCGGTGTAAAAGATATATGTAGGAATGCCTGTCCAAAAGTCAAATTCCGAAACAGGGACAAAATCATAATTTTGGGTCAAAACAATATCCACCATTGGACCCGCCTTGTACTAAAATGCGTGCTAGTATCTAAGATCTCTAAAGCCGTCAAACGATATGTCTTCGAATTTGGTTTTCTGAGACAAACTCAACGGTATGTCCAATTTTGGATTCCGATCAGCCGTACACAAAATCGCCCGTTAAATCAGATCGTAGGGCCCGTAAAACGGCGATCCGATCAACTATCTCAGAATCGGACCAAACTTGGCTCATAGGACGAGAAAAATAATTCGAGTCCAATGGTGCAAGTTTTATTACGAATTGACGAGTGTGCACAAAGTAATTGAGTAATTTGAAAAAAATTCGATACGGCGTTCTTCGACGAATATGGGTCAAATTTATCGTGCACACGCGACCAATTTAAATTCCGTCAAAGCCCACACATCCACAAAGTCGATACGCACCTTTCGATGCCTTCGGTTTGCGATGGGGTCGTTCGGTTTGTCGGGACGGACCTCGTACCGAAGTTTTTCAAAGTTTTTTTTAAAAAACTGATTTCTCGTAATTTTTAAACTGTTATTTCTTCCTATATAATCAATCAAAATTAAAATACAAAATTGGGTTTTGTTCATGGTTAGGTGGTCTCCAGGATTGTCTACATAGGTTTCCTAAAATTTCTAGTAGATTGACTAGAATCAGCCTTCCAATTAGCAGTGTTGAACCTATATTCTATTTTGTATATTATCGAAACTATAACAATTTTTCTAGATTTTTGATTCGATTTATTCTTCAATCAAATCCGATTTGGTCGAAACTAATTAACAGTAGTTGAAGTTGTATATGTTGTGGTCACGTAAAAACAATTGGTTCGAGATTTGATGGAGAGGAGAGGGAGAAACTTTACCGGAAAGATCGCTCTGTGCAGGTCGACTGCTACTACTACTGCTGTTGCCTTTGTTGCCTCTGCTCGTCGCGTGCAGGTCAGCCGTCGCTCCTCCGACGACGTCAGGCACTGGCAGATGACGGAGGGGTTCGCTAGGGTCGAGTCAGGGTTTGCAGTCGTTGCTCGCGGCGTGGGGTGGTGGGTGATCGAGTGAAGCCGATGGGAAGGTTTCGATTTCAGTAAAAAAATCTATATATAAGAGATTTTTAATTTCATTCCAGATCAAATTAAATCTGATTTTAGATTAGGATTGTGATTTAAATCAGAAGAGAATCCGATTTAGATTGGATTACAAGAAGATTCAAAGGAATTTGGATAAGGATTTGAAGATTTTGAATTTTTTGAAACTTAAGTAACTTAAGTCTCTGTTTCGAGCATTTGTGCCCGAGAAGAAGAGATAGAAACAGTGTTGGGAGCAGTGTTCCTCTAGTTGCACTTTTTCTTTTTTTTTATTTGCTGTTATATATATATATATATATATATATATATATATATATATATATATATATATATATATATATATATATATATATATATATATATTTTTTTTTTTTATTTGCTGTTATATATATATATATATATATATATATATATATATATATATATATATAATAAAAATATATATATATATATATATATAATATATATAAAACATCAGAATTTCTAAATATAGAGTGGACTACTTATAACATTATATTATTAAAACATAACCATCTATATATATACATACCTTATCACATAAATATTAGAATAATTTAGAAAAAGTATTATAAATATATACTATCTACGAAGGAGTAATTTATTATATAGGCAGTATTCATTATTTTTAATCCATAAAATACTTGGAAAAATCCTAAACCCAAATAATATATATAAATAACTATTTCGTAAATATTTGTAAATACATAAATTTTATTTATAAAAAGATCTATTATTATTATACAGCAAAATAATAAATCAAGTTACAAATCATTTTAAAATATCAAAATTTTAATTTAAGCCAAAAAAATTCACAAAAATTTGACGGTTTTACATCCTACCCAACTTACAAGAATTTTACCTTCGAAATTAAGAATGATTAGGGGGGTTGAGAAGGTACAAGGATATATCGATACAATCAAATCATGGACGTCGTTTAACACAAACTTGTATTTAGAAAGTGGTGATTTTGATAACGACGAAAATAAATCATGGATATGGTATTGAACGAAAATCGCTCACTAAGGTATATAAATCATGATAACACAAAATCGAGTAGATCAAAGTGAATAATTTAGGGGCTTGGGAGATATGATTCATTGAGAGAAAACGGTATACCAGTCGTCTAGGTTGAGAGCATGAATAAGAGTACGATTGGAATCATACTTTGGATTCGAGACGATTAGAAAGTCGCAATAGTCGATATAGGGTCGAAGGAAAGGACGAGTAGCTCATTAAAAGGTTAGTCATATGACTTGACCGAGGGCTAGCTACGCCTTTGCAAAACATTATGAGTTCCAGGGAAGATGTGAGCGAATACAATTGCGGCTTCAAATGTGATTTAGAGTTTGAAAAGAAGTTTTTCGGTTGCGGTTGAGATCCTAGAGGTCAAGTTCAACTATATCTCAAACCACATAAGATAATCGTATGAAAAGCGAACCAAAGTGCACTAGGTTGATCAGACCATCATGCACCGGTTCTGATTAGACAATATGTTAATAAGCGCGCGCTCAATAGCATAAGTCAGGAACTAGCTCGATAGATGGATAAGCTTACAAAACTAGATTATAGTAGCAATATTAGTCAAGATGGTAAAAACATATGCACGAGAGATTAAGATTGAATGAAAGTAGAATTAGTTCAAACTCCTTAATAATCCAAGTCATGTCCTGTGTTGGTGCCTATACAGTCGTCCTACTGTTTACTTGTCTAAGGCTTGGTTAAGGCCATAAGGAAGGTTGGGTCGTAAGGTATTCTACCCAACTTACAAGAGTTAAACTAGTAGTGTGATGGGACAATGGATCATGTCTATCTAGTGTGAGTCTTATTTTTATTCACTATCACTACAACAAAAAATCCTTTTAATGACTGCTAAAAAGCGTCATTAATGACAAACCATGACGCTTTTTTTCTTTCAAAGCAATCGTTATGAAAACGGGTGTTATAAATGTTATTTAAAAGCGTTATAAAAAAACTATCATAAATAGTTTCTATAAAAGCGTTATGAATATTTAATATATAGTGCACAATTCAGGACATTTGTAAAACGTTATGAATAGATAATATGTATAGGCTCAATGCAGCACATTTATAACACTTTATACTATTCAAATTAGCATATTTATAACGCTCTATACTGCACATTATATTACATTCCAAAACTTAACATTATATATATATCACCATCTTTATTACATTTCTCAAAATAGAGTACATATCAACATCTTCATTACATTCTCAAAATAGAATATCCAAATACATATATATATATATATATATATATATATATATATATATATATATATATACAACTACCAAAATTGTCCACATCAAAACTTTGCCACATAACCAATATTCATGAAAGATCAACGACAGCCGGAACACCAGTAAAATCCTGAGAAAAAGAGAAGACAACCAAATCAGTCCATATAATTGTCAGGTCTAAAAATCAATTCTAATCATGAAATATCAAGAGAAAGAAGTAAAACAAACTAGGTCATGATAGGGATCAGGTATTTGTCCTATATCTGGAGCAAGCTTGACAGAATAATTCCTTAGAAAAGAGTTTTCATGAAAATGGGAACAATCATAACATTATATAGAAACCAAAAAAACTATTACAGAGATTTTGCAAGAAAAAATCAATTCCAACGACGCCAATGCCTTTAAAAGGGAAGAAATCCTGAAGGAATGAGGACGTTTCGATTTCCTTCACCGTCTATCAAAACAAACACAATATAAAGGTATAGTTGGAGAAAGAAGCTAGCAACAGAACAGTTATCCTGCGTCCTAGCAACAACCACAATATAAAGGTACATTTTAACATATGCACCATCAAAACTGTTGACAGGCTGTTGAGAACAACTTTCAACATACGCACCATCAAAACTATTGAGAATTCAAAACTGTCAACAACACCATAAAAAACTGTCAAGCAAAATCCTGAAAAAGAAAACATCAAACCATGAGATATGAAAATGTAAAATCAAATCAAAACTTTATAAGGAGTGAAAAATAAATTATAACTACATCACTTTGTCATATCCCTAAGTTCTTATACTGTGATGGAATAAAGCCTATTTTGCCCCAATTCCAGCTTAGCATTCCATTACATCCTCCTATAAGCAGAGATCCATTGTCGAATATCAAGTAGTGTTGTTCAAGTCATAATCCTTTAGAATCATAGTACCTAATTAAATCAAAGAAAATAAATAAGCTTTCAATTAAATAAAAAATGTGGACAAATTATAAGTAAATTTCTTTTTTCCACTCATTAAAGCTCACATTTAGAAGATCAACAGTTTTATCTCAAAGATATCATGTTAAGATAACATGTACAGTCCATTAGTTGAAATAAACCTATGAAATATATACAGGAAATGTGATACATGACAGGCGATAGATTTTTTTTATCTACCACAAAAAAGACGCAAAAAAATAATGCAGCACTCATGCCTTGTAACCCACTACAAAAAAAAGCAAAAAATGCAGTAATCATGATTAGTAACATATTTGTTGTCTTGTAAACCTATTCGGGAATGTTTTCGTGAATTCTGCTTAGTATAAACATATTCCAGTTACCTAAAATCAATATAGTGACAATGGAAAAGAATACAACAAGCACATTAATATGTATAATATTTATACATGGAAATAAACTGAAAGTAATTGTAATATAAATTTTTGTCATTGTTAGTTGAAACCACAAACTACAATGGTTACATATAGAGAGAGCATAGTGCATTTTAATAGCAGCTCTTATGAACAATAAGAAAAGTACCAAAGTAAAATATATACGTACATAGCAACCAAGAATAAGGGTTATGTTGAAATGGAATGAATATGGGTAAGTTCATACTAGAAGAAGAGACTTAGAAGATAGTATATAACAGAACTAAAGGCATACACTTTTATATCAAGCTTGGATCAAATTATAGGTATATGGAGAAATATGAACTGGCAAAGAGGCTTAAATGGTTCGTTGCTATTAAATAGCTACAATCTTGAATATATAATGAGATTCTTTAAAAATATCTGCCCCAACCTGCAAAACATGAGAAATATAATGAGATTCTACATGACAATAAACAGAAACCTCGTCAAGGAATAATTAAGGTTACAAAAGAAATGTTTATAATCATTGTGCACTGTTTTGCTCGGTGTCATCAAGGGTATCCTTGATGCATCAACCTTTGCTGCCAGTCTTAGAAGAGTGCAGCCACCATCAAAATGATTCATATAACTGAATTTTTTTTTGGAATGGAGACTATTGGTAGTAAGAAATTAATGGGAATTTTTATCAAAAACTATGACAATTGTTGGAAGGAAATTTTTTTTTCAAAAGGTCATAACATCATAGGCAGAGTATTTATGAGGTCAAAATCTTGTAATAAACACAAGCTACTACCACGTGATGCTAGAAATTTACAACAGTAGTTAGGCATCATACATCAAATAAAAAGTCAGAAATTATAAACAATGTAAGCCTAAGCAACACTAAGATAGGGAAATTACGAGCTATCAAGCTATCATCGGTATGTAATTCATACGGATCCTCAATCTAATAAGCAGGATAGATTCTATGCAAGTATACATGCTTAAAAACATAAGTCCTACAACATACCTGAATGATAGCAACACCACCAGAGAGCTTGGCAATCCTCTCATTAAAATGCTCGCTTTAGTATTATGCCCGCCCTCCTTTGTCCGATTTATGAAACTTTCAGCCAGCGACTCCAAAAAAAGCGACAAATTGTCATTTCATCAAACATGTAATCTGCAGATCAATTGGACAATCTGAGTGCCCGCTTAATCAAAATTTCCAAGTGATCGTTTAATTACGATCTGTCCGTGTACGTGTCCGTGCCATATCGGATCATAACGGCTAATCAATAGAGAGAGAGAGAGAGGGAGGGAGAGAGAGTTCTCACATAGGTAAGCATCCCTAGGGTTCAGCTGTTCGATCTCGTTGGCGACCCTGAGGATCGGTACGATAGAGGCGACGGAGGAGGGGACGAGCTCGCTGTTCGGTGGTGGCCTCCTCCTCTGTGGCATCGAGCGTCATCGGCTGCCACGTCATCCTCCTGGACAGTGTCCTCCTCGCCCCTACCGAGTGCCTACGGTACAGTCCCGCTGCTGCTCGCCATTATTTCTTCTTCCTTCCTCAACATCGGAGCTCCATTAAGAAGAAGAAGTAGCAGTAGTAGTCATTGAGAGATCTCTCGGGGTCCGAGCTTTTTTTTTTTCCGAGTTTGTGCTTTTGCTTTTGCTTTTGCTTTTTTTGGGTGCTTTTGCTTTTGGGATCGGAGTAGGGATTAAGGAATCGGAAGTGATTGGAGCTCTCTAATTCTAGAAAAATAGTGAGGAAAGAGATTAGAAAGAAAAAAATTGACCGAATGAAAAATCGACGGAACCCTAATTCTGAGCATGGGAGCGGAGGAAGAGGAAGGGGAGGAGGAGAGGGGAAATAGAAGGATGAAGGTATTTCGAACGCTTAATATTAATAAGTTTGCAAAATGTTACAAGTTTGCCACCGCTCTAAAATATTAATAATGCTTTGTTTTATAAACGTTATAAAAAGCCCAGAATTAGCCCAAACCGTCATAGAAAAAGGTATTTCGAACTTTGATAACGCTTAGGTATCAGGCGTCATCAATACATCTTATCGAGCGCTATTAATAGGCCATTTTGTTGTAGTGTATCAAGCACGAAGGAAATGATAGAATAGCGGTAGAAGGAATCAAGCAAGATATAAAGGGTTAAGTAAGGAGATCAAACATGTGGATGAAATCCTAGACTCTAATCCTATACGTAGGCTTGCTTGGTACGGTAAAGTAACCAAACAATTTATCGAGACCTGCATGGGCCACCACAAAAATATATAACGCCCCAGTCCCAATATACATAGGACTCAAAATACGTATTTGCCAGCTGTATGTATACACAGACTACTCTAATATATGGAATCTACGTATACACACATAAGTTGTTATAAAAAGAGCTCCAGCTCATAACAATATAACATGGTCACATGCAACATCTATATCTCATCCACAATGATAAATAAGAGAAATAACAAACCAATTGTCTCAACTGTAAATAAAGAGAAATATCTGTCGGGCGAAAACAAATCTACTACCGAGCTATGAAAATAAATAAACTGAAATGAATATGAAAAAGAGTCTCAAGTATATAAGTCCATCAACGAAAAGAAAAAATTAGATAGGCTCCGAAGGCGAGACCTCCTCAGCTGCCAATGGATAGTCTAGTTTGGAATCGTACTCCTCGGGATACTACTTGTTGCCTATACCTAGAGAGATCACCAGGTCCTCAGACGGACGTAACAAGATACATGAAGAACATGCTAATATAAACTGTCAGAATAATAATAATATGCAAAAGACTCTCCTAGACACAAATATGCAAAGGGGATTCTAACCATCTATTGTGTAATTTAGAGGACAAATTCATATGCATGGCTGGGATTTTGGCTATGTATACGTAACTGGTATATAGTCATCCATATCCGGCCATAACGTCCAAAACGTCAGAGGGTATCTGCAAATATATCTCGCTATAGTTCCTTTCGAAAACTATGGTTTACCTGTTTGGCTTTTCATACGCACTAATGAATGTTCTCCCCTAAGATTTCCCATACTGACCAAGTCATGTCCATGACATGCCCAGTTTTGTAATTGCTCGAGTCTCTATATCTTAATCGTAGCAGTTACGAATATCTATCCGACGCACGACTATAGAGATGGCCAATCAATGTACAAGCCGTGCCCCTAGCAAAATATCTCAAACCGCATAGTGAGAGTGTCATGGCCGAAGGAGATAAAAGGATATCTCACAACAAGAACGTAGTCCGCTAAAACTAAGTCAACATGCATAAGATAAAGTAAAATAATGAAAAACGACTAATAGAGTCGCTTGCACCCAAGTATGGCTTGGACGTGTAGTTTATAACAAATATAAATATGAAACAAAGTTAATAATGTTGAAAATAAATAATATGACTATTAATTAGCAAGGTATACTTCCCTGGTGGTTTAAAGGTGTTTTGACGACGTCCAGTAGATAAAATCTACAAGTGAGAAGATGCTACAAGAGTAGAACCTCCGCAAACGTTTCCGGATGCTGAAACAAATATCAAAAATATTCCCGATGTAAAAGATATATCTAGAAAATGCCTTTCCAAAATTCTAATTACGGAACAAGGGCAAAATCATAATTTTGGGTCAAAATGATGTCCGCCGTTGGACTCGCCTTGCACCAAAATGCATGTCAGTATCTAAGATCTCTAAAGTCGTCAAACTATATGTCTACGGATTTGGTTTTTCGAGACAAACTCAACGGTATGTCCAATTTTGGATTCCGATGAGCCATGCACAAAATTGTCCGTTGAATCGGATAGTGGGACCCGCAAAACGAGATCCGGTCAACTGTTTCAGAATCAGACCAAACTTGGCTCACAGGACTAGAGAAATAATTCGAGTCCAACGGCGCAAGTTTCGTTGCGAATTGACGAGTGTGCACAAGGTAATTGAGAAATTTGGAAAGAGGCCGATACGGTGTTCTTCGACGGATACGGGCCAAATTCGTCGCGCACACGCGACCAAATTTGAATTCCCTCAAAGCCCACTTCCACAAAGTCAATATGCAGCTTGAGATGCCTTTGGTTTGCGACGGGATCGTCCTGTTTGTCGAGACGGACCTCATATCGAAGTCTTTCAATATTTTTTTTAAAACTAATTTTTCAAAAAATTTAAACTTTTATTTCTTCCTATATAATCAATCAAAATTAAAATAGAAAATTAGGTTTTGTTCATGGTTAGGTGGTCTCCAGGATTGTCTACAAAGGTTTCCTAAAATTCCTAGTGGATTAGCTAGAATCAACCTTCCAATTAGCAGTGTTGAACCTATATTC
>JANAVB010000898.1:32500-55838 GCA_029216955.1 Iris pallida
TATAGTACAGGGGGTGATTGTGTCAGTTATTCTTTAGCATCATGTCTTGCTAGGTGAAAGTGATACTGGAAATCACTTCGACCACGCTATGGTAATGCGGGCAAGCTGCGAGATCCACTTTCGGTGGCCGAACCTGGGTGAGAAAGGACTCGACGTTCTGTAAAGCTTTACTGAGTGCATCTTGGGTCTCCTTAGAGAGGCGGAGGAGCTCGAAAAGTGATAATCTAGCTGGAGTATTAGCCAGCTGTGCTAGAATATCGAAGTTGTAGGGCTTGATAGTCTCGATTGTCGGATCCTTTCTGAGAGGTTTGTCGAAATGAACCTCTTTTGTTTCTGCTTGTCTACGGTAGGGGCCCAGGATGGATCCACCTATGGTGCCTCCGGGATTGAAGGTGGATCTGCTCCTGATATATCTGGGACAGGAGGAGTATTTATTGAGACTCCTCTTGGTTTGGAGCCTGGCTATCCTCTTGTCACTTCGCCGAGCAGGTGGTCACCAAAGCATCGTCGGTCGACGTCGAGAATATGCGGCATGCCTTGGATTTTTCCCTTTGGCAAAAAGGGTCGTAGATGTCATCATATCGGAAACCAAGTCAGGATGTATCCATATAACTTTGCCTCGAGGCATGGAGAACAGGACGAGCACTTGAGCGTTGCCCCATGCTGGCAGAAGGTTGACTACCTCCATCTTCGCCTTTGGAATATGGATGATGCCATCTTGTACCTGTGTGGCTAGAAAATTCCCGAACTGGAGAGTAACCATGTTGGCCGTGACGGTCTTATCCTCGTAATCCAATGATATGACTTTGGCATTAATGAGGCGCTGAATTTGCCCCTTCAACAGATAGTAGTCCTGTGTTGAGTGATGGACGTACTAGTGATAATGGCAGTACTTAGGATGGTCCACCTTTTCCACATGATTAGGACGCCTGGGTGCCTGGATGGATAGTTTGCCATTCTTCGTGAGTATCTCGAAGAGCTCCAGTGTATCCTCGTCATTGAAGTAGTATGTCTCCCTCGGCCTCTGCGCTTCCGCAGACTTATGGTTCGCAGCTGCTGAACCTTTGGAGATGTTGATGGTCATGGCTTGCTTGTCTTTTCCATCTTTTGGGTTGTTGCTGGACGAGCGTCTCCCCTTGTCTTCGGGCGCAGGATAGTGCAGCCCCAGGAGCTATGCGTCCTGGGCTTTCCTTTGTGTGATATGATACTAACTAGCACTCCATGCAATCTGATAATCTGTCTAAGATACATCCCTGCAAGCTGATCTGTCGACTGACCAATTCTAAAAGAGATAAAATGAGCTACCTTTATGAGCCGGTCAACTATAACCCATATAGCATCTCTTCCAGATGGAGATTTAGGTAATCCAGTTACAAAATCCATGGTAACGTGCACCCATTTCCATTCTGGGATCGATAAAGGTTGAAGAAGTCCGGCTGGTCTCCGATGTTCAGCTTTAACTTGTTGGCAAACTAAACAACGAGAGACAAACATGGCTATCTCCCTCTTTATTTCATTCCACCAAAAATGCTGACGGATATCACGATACATCTTCATGCCACCGAGATGAATTGAATACTACGAACTGTGAGCCTCTGCCATATTGATCTCCTATCTGATATCACCGCTGGGTACACAAAGATGCCTTCTATGTCAAATTGTACCGTCTTCTTGAATACATAACTTTGTTCTCCTTCCTGCTTCACATTATGCCCTAAGCTACTGAAGCTTAGAATCTGTTGATTGAGCTATCTTGATCCTCTCAACTATACTGGACTGAACTTGCATACTGGACATTAATGCCACATTGGTAGGGAGAACTATCTCTATTCCCATCTTCTGAAGATCTTCTAATAACTCTGGTTGTGTTGTTAGAAAATAAGCTCCTGCTCTTCTAATCAACGCATCTGCAACTACGTTGGCCTTCCCAGGATGATACTGTAAGTTGACGTCGTAATCCACAAGTAGCTCTAGCCATCTCCTCTGACGCATGTTAAGATCCTTCTGAGTAAACACATACTTAAGACTCTTGTGGTCGGTGAAAATCTCCACCCGATCTCTATATAAATAATGCCTCCGAAGCTTAAGTGTGAAAACCACCGCTGCTAAGTCTAAGTCATGGGTTGGGTAATTCCTCTCATGATCACGAAGCTGACGTGACGCATAAGCTACTACTTTACCATGCTACATTAAGACACATCCCAATCCTCTGCCATAAGCATCACAATAAACTAAAATTCCTCCAGTCCCATTTGGAAGCTTGAGAATGGGAGCCGTTATCAATCTTCGCTTCAACTTCTCGAATGAACTCTAACACTCTACTGTCCAAGCAAACTGCACATCCTTGCAGGTTAACTGCGTCAATGGTGCCAAAATCCGAGCAAAGTCTGACACAAATCGTCGATAATAGCCGACCAATCATAGGAAACTACGAACTTCTACGACGGTGCTGGGAACTGGCCATGTCTCTATGGCAACTATCTTTTGGGGGTCCACTTCCACTCCACCTCGGGTGATGATGTGACCTAAGTACGAAATGCGATCAAGCCAAAATTTATACTTACTGAACTTCACTTACAACTAGTGCTCTCTGAGAATCTATAGGACTATTCGGAGATGCTGCTCATGTTCTGCTTCATTCTTACTATAGACTAAGATGTCGTCTATGAAAACTATCACGAACTGGTCCAAATAGGGCACGAAGATACGATTCATAAGGTCCATGAATATGGCAGGCGTATTGGTCGCTCCAAATAGCATAACGAGGAACTCCCAATTCTATATCTAGATCTGAATGTTGTCTTCGGAATGTCTTGCTCTCTGACTCTGATCAGATGGTACCCCGACCGCAAGTCAATCTTCAAGAATACTGATGCCCCACTAAGTTGATCAAATAAATCATCTATCCTTGGTAGGGGATATCTGTTCTTTATTGTTACAGAATTTAAGGTACAATTATCAACACATAATCTTGACGTACCATCCTTCTTTTTCACAAGAAGCATTGGAGCTTCCCATGGTGATCCAATAGCACAAATGAATCCCTTGGTTCTGAGTTCTTCAATCATCTTGTATAGGATCTCTCTGATGGTGCCATTCTGTAGGCTCTCTCTGACACTGATGCAGTCCTTGGAATCAAGTCGATAGTGAACTCTATCTCTCTCTTCAGGGGCATACCTGGAAGCTCTTCGGGAAACACATCAGGAAACTCTTCAACGACTCTGGGAAACTGAACTGCCTCTAATACTGCCATTTGTAATACTGGGAGAGAAGGTTCTACCTCGCCCCTGGAAAATGAAAACTCTGGTTCGCCTGGAATACCAAAAATAATCCTGCCAATATGGCAGTCTATTCTTGCGTATTGATCCTTTAACCAATCCATTCCTAGGACCACATCATAATCGGCCATCGGGAATTCTATCAACCTAGCGGAAAACTCTCTACCGCTAACTATGATTCGACACGAAGAATAGACTCTATCTACACCTACAAGACTATTACCAGTAAATATATTAAGCCTTACTGACAATGACTCGGGCTCCAGTCCTATCCGTGTAGCGAATTGTGGAGACATAAATGAATGTGCACCCGAATCAAATAATACTGATGCTGGAAAAGAGTTGACAAGAATAGTACCTGCCACCACCTCACCTGATGCCAATTCCTCTGTCATGGTCAGAGCCATAGCTTGACCTTGTCCTCTCGGTGCTGGTCCCCTCTGCTGGTGACCTCTCTGCCTATTCTGAATCTTAGCTTGGGCCTGAGCATACTGTTACGGCCTCTGCTGCTGGAAAGCTTGAGCCTGAGGCGGCAATAGCCTCGATGGCTGGTACTGTTGTTGCACTGGTGCTGGTCCCCTAACCGATAGACTGGTTAGGGTTGATGAAGAGGAACTAGCTCTATACGGGCAGGACCCTATCATGTGATCCGGTGCCCCACAAGCCATGCACAACCCCAGTGCTCGGCGACACTCTGAGACTACGTGTCCGGGCTTCCCATAATGAGTGCAGCCCATCGTGGAAGACTGCTTCTAAGGGTACGTCGGTGTCGAGTACTAAACCGACGAAACTGTGGTCGCCCTCCAGGAGCTCCAATGGTCAAAGCCCTAGCTGTCGGGGATGGGGTTGATGACTGGGACAACTGTCCATAAGACCTCTTACGTCCTCCAGTTCGATCTATTATCCTCTGGGAGGTATACTCATGCCTCTTCGCTGCTCGCACGAGAGCATCAAACGTATGGTGCTCAAACTGCTCCACTGCTAGAATGATCTCTAGGTGGAGTTTCTGCTGGAATCGCTACGCTCGGTCCAATTCGGTCGCCACCAAGGTAGGAGCAAATCGACTAAGCCTAGAAAACTCGGTCGCATATCCATCGACCATCCTTCCCACCTATTTGAGATTGCTGAATCTGGTCTGCAGATCATACCGAGCTACTGCATCAAAGTACTTCATTTGGAATATATCATTGAATACCACCCATAAGACAGGCATCCCCAATCCAACTGCTTGCATCGTCCACCAGCTGCGGGCTAAGTCCATCAACTGCAGGCGCACGATGGCCACCTTCTCACCCTCAGGAATCCCCAGGATAACCTCTGTATCCTTGAGCCATGCATCAGTAGCAATAGCATCTTCACTGCCGTCAAAGAAATAAGGGTTCAGACGCTTGAAGCTGTTGGCCGTATTATTCCCTTGGTAACCAACTCTGTCCATGGCATCTTGTACTGTCTAGAGCAAGGCATCGCCCCGACGATCTTGAGATGTAAAAAATTCCCTGATGAGACCAACCAGGGTTCTATTATCATGCTCTGCAGGCTGGACTGGTTGAACTACGGGCTCTGGATCCCCGGAATGCATGACTCTGGAGGTCGCTCCAGAGTGCTGGGCATGGTCTCCAGATTGCTGCCGGTCCACTGGAGGTGCTCCGCCTTGCTGATCGGTAGGACCAGGAACAATACTACTGAAAAAATGACATGGGAAATAATAATGAAGGACCATGATAGATCGAGGATATAAACATGTGATCAGGTCAAGATTTCAGAAAGATTAGAAGACACGAGTAGAGATCAAGGGTGAGTGCTGAAGACATTTATTCAGTAAAACGCTCACATATCTTGATTTACAAGACATGCATGGGCTACCACTTAAGCCGTGTCACGCCATAAAACCAGAATACTGAAGAGCGGGGGACAGACACAGCCAGCTACGTATATTAAGGTATAATCTACCTCAATATACGGTCAGGGTTGTCTAGATGCATGAGGGTTTATCTATAAGCCAACAGTCTCTTATGGTCATGAACAAGCCTAGTGTCTCAATCTCAAGCAAGTAAGTAATTGTTACAAGATGTTAGATCATCAGACATATAAAGTAAGGCGTCCCAAATATTACGTCTTTAGATGATTATGAAGCTAGTCATACAAAATATGAAGACTAGCAAGAGTTTCAGTCATACATGATCAACCTTAGGATTTTTCAATCATGTTATAGCCCGTAGGCAGACAGTAAGTAATGTTGCAAATGAGCTAACACTTGCTCGGCGGCTAAACGCCTCAAAAGAATATTTTTACAAGAGAGTGGGAGGAACCCACTCGTTGCCAAGGTTGTGCCTAGTGGTCACCATCTGGCTAGAAGGCTGGAGGATCCTTGAGTCCTACTCCAAAATCTGGCCATACTATAACCAGCTGGGTCAGACCCCAGAAGAGCATGTGTCACAAGGGTGGCTTCACTTAAGAACTAAAACCAGCATATTAGCACATGGGAACATAAATAATAATAAAAGATATGAGTTAGAGAAAAACAAGGTGATAAACGATAAGACAACTAAGAAACTATTCTGGTAGCCAAGTTACAACCTGTAAACCAAACAAGGAACGGGGTTGTAACCCTTCAACTTAACAGAGCTTAGTCCCCAACCAATTATCGACAAGAGTAAAGCATAAGCAAGCATGTGCTGAAGCAATCATAGACTGGCATCGATTAGACAAGTTTAGACTGGACTACATACATCATTCACGGCCAGGCAAAGAGTACAGCTTGATACTTTAACTAACTTGGGTTATCACAAGCCTAGTTACTAACAAATATGTTTCCGTAGTCATAAGCCCTGCAGCTATCCAGGTTATCCAAGCGAGGTTCATTTAAGAGTTATTAAGAATTATTAGGTGGCTTGGAGTGCAACACATGACAATATGCATAGAACTTGTTTCATGAAGTGCCCCATATGATAGTGGACTGAAAATGTGCCCTACTCGACGACAGGCTACAAGTCCCTCAGGTGTGGCCGGGATAACAGGATCGCCTGTAACTGGAAATATCTCTCTATATAAACTACTTGATCAATCTAGTCATTAACTTAGTCAGATTCAGTATAAATCCCTGACCGTAGAAAATCAGGAATTCATGTCCTAGACATGATGCAAGACGAGGCATGTAGCTTATACAGGCACAATAAAAAAAATTAATCACGGTGTCAAGACAAGAGTTACTTAGCAAGTCAGGGTAGCTGTCGTAACAGCGTTCAAGATTATCATGTCATGCCTGGTTATTTGTTACTTGTCAAGATTACCTGTCAGGAGTGTTCGGCCACTATCAAGATTGTATATGCCTTGTCAAGTTACTTATCATGTCATGAGTGCTTGTCAAGAGTGCGCCTCGACGGGCCACTATCCATATTTTTATGTCGTGTTCATGTCAACGTCAATATTGGCAAATCATGCTATGCTCAACAGGTTATCAAGTCGGGTCGCCAAAAATTGGTCAAGTACAAAGGATAAGCAATTAACATAAAACTAATAATTAAATGACAGATCATGCAAGGGCAAGGGGTACCATGGCCAACAAGTGGCATTAGCCAAGTTGCGCCTGGGTAACAGGCTGCGCCAGGCACTAGGGGGTGCCAAGGCTACAGGTTGCGCCCAAACAATAGGTTGCGCCTAGGCACTGGGATGCCAGGCACAGGGGTGTGCCAGGTCAGGTTGTAACACCCAGTTTTCCAAATGAGGGTAATTTTTGAAATTTTGTAATTTTAATCTTTTAATAGTGATATTTAACTCATGATATGATTTTTGGTAATTTTAAAATTTAAAACTATTTTAAATCATGACTTATGATTTTAGCATTTTGATGGTGTAACACTAGAGACAGCCTAACCTAGAGCCTAGCCATGTGATTAGGGTGTTTCATTTATCATTTCCAGTTTGAGGGTACTTTTGTCATTTTGATTTTAGTTGAATTTAATATATATTATCCGGAATTTAATGTATTGTTAAGAATGGTGTGTTTTTAATATTATTTAATTGATTGCCATATTTTGTGATTAACCTAACTTGGTTTGGACCTAACCTAGATTAGTCACAGCTAGTCTTAGCTAACCATGGTTAGTGATAGTTAGTATTAATTAAATTTACTAGAATTAATGTGATTTTTAGTGATTTTTTAGTATAATTGATTTTGGGCCTATAGTTGACTTTGACTAGTGTTGACTACGAGACTAACCTTGAGACTAACCTAGGTCATGACCACTTTGTTAGGTTAAGTAATCTTAGTTTGACCTAAGTTAGTGACGTTTAACTCATTGGAACGTTTGGAGATATTAGGAATTAATTAGGCTACAATGGCTTATGACTTCATAAGTCATGACTAATGACTTGAGCTTAAAGCCTATAGGCCCACACCATGTAGCCAAACCCTAATCCTAATCAGCCCATGGCTGGTCATATTGGTCTCTCCCATCCTATATAATCCCTCCTAGAAATTAGGGCTAGCCTCCATTGGGATTTGTGCAAGTTTAGAAAGAGGTGAGTCTCCATCTTCCCTAATCCCTAGAAAATCCATTTTAATTCGTTTTTCCTCCAAACTAATTGCATTAGGACCTAATTTTACTTTTCTTGTTGTTGGTAATAAGTATTTTCAGCTTGGGAGCACATTGGAGGAGTTTGGCCATCAAGAGGAGCACCTCTCTTTGAAGCTTTTTGAGGATTTTGATACACATAGGTATATTCCAATCTACACCATAGAATTCTAAATTTCTTGCATTTCTTGGATGCCCTAGCCCTAACCTAACTGTAGAAATAGGAAGCCCTAAAAATTGTGTCCATTTCCTATCCTATTTGGACACGTATCAGTGTCTTGTTGGATGTGTTTGATGAAATGCCCCAATGGGCATTTTGTGTGATTTTTAGGAAAGTGTTTGAATAGGAAATTAGGTTTAGGTGTCGCTTACACATTTCTGGTGTCCTTGTGTCTTTTTTGTGTCGTGTCGAGTCTGCACGGACACGCGAACACAGGGTCGCGCGCGCGCGAGCACGGGCACTGTGCATGCCCTGTACTTCGGGGGACACAGCGCCTTGGATACGACACTTCGACACATCAAATTTAACGTATGGAACGGGGCCAACACTGACACGGGGCTCCCCAAATTTCAGAGCCCCACATATCGTGTCGGACACGTACGAGCGCGTGCACTGATTTGTGCACCGCACAGTCGGCTGTCACTTTGAGCACTGATACACGTGTCCTGTGTCACACATGCGTATCGTGGACATGTGGCAGGGTGTCCTAACCCTAGCCCTACACTAGGTTCACTTGGACCCGACCACGTGGGTTGTGTCATGTCGTGTCGTGTGCACGGACACCGTGAACACGTGCACGATAATTATCCTGTGTTGCACTATTTTTGTACTGTTTTCGTATTTAATATGATTGGACACGTTTGTGTCCACTTGGGTGGACACAAACACCTTGTATGGCACGTGCACAATTAGTTTATGCATTACTAACCATTAGTTTGGTTTATTAACTTAATTTCATGTCGAATTCCTAATTTCCTAATATTCCTGATACTCATTAACTGTCCCTATTTTACTGTTCTGTCCAGTTTTATAAATTAGATTTTAGCATTGATTTTAACCTAGCTAATGCAGTTAATTTCTTGTAATTAAGGCTCTAATATGTACACATATATGTTATCTAATGGTATGTTGAATTTGGGGTTGTATGGATGTGGATTGGGTTCAAAAATCTGGAATTTCAATAGGGACTGAAAAACTGAGATAAATGAGTTTATAAACTGTTTTTGTGTTCTGAGATTTCTGGATGCAATGTGGGTCTCTGAACTGAGATAGGGTTTATTCACTGTTTTCACTCCTGCACACTATTTTCTCACTGAATTTTCACTCACACACACACCCTCTCGTGATACACCCATGTGACACTCACCTCACTGTTTTCTCACTGTCACACACACACACAAGTCCAACACACTAATCACACTCTCATGTCTCACTCTTCACACACACTTTCTTGAACACTCTCACTCTCACTATTTGACACACACACAATTCTCATGATACACACACACATATACTTGGACACATAGTCATGTGTCCCCCTCTCTCTTTTCATATGTATACATATATATGAATTGAGACATATTTGTATATATATAGGTTACTATATATATGAGTGTGTGCTAATGTATATATATCATATATGTGTGGGTGATTTGTGTATAGTAACCTATGGGCTAATGTGTAATTTTTTGTTATATTATAAGATAAATCAATGTATGATTTCTTATATTGATTATATTAATATTGTAATTTGTGTATTATTTAGATATAGAATAGTCATTGTACATGTGATTTATGGTTGGCTTTAGGCATGGCTTAGCCTATGGCCTAGTCTCTTAGCCTATGGCCTATGTGAGCGTCTGTGTGTCAGTGTGGAGCCTAGATTAGACTTGTTTAGTCTAGTTAGACTTAGAATAGCCTTGTTAGCCTAGTATAGATTAGTTTGACTTAGGTTTGACTTGGTTGACCTAGTTTGACTTCTAGGGTTGACCAGAGTTGACCAGGAGTTGACTTTGGTCTAGATTGACCTAGATTCATGTAGAACGCATTGTAGTGCATTTCATTACTATTCTGGACTTGTTGTGACTTGTACTATTCTAAATAGGATCCAGACACCACTCCTCGGACAATACTTTCATCTTGGACATTCAGTTAGCAGGCGAGTACATTCTCTGATCTTTTCATACTTATCTGGACTATATTCTTGCTCTAGATTACTTTACATGATGCTGACACGTATTTTCACGGATTAGTACTATATGGATCCCTTCCTGAGATGTTATCCCTCTACGGGTGCATCGGGTATTTTATGTTTATGTACTTTATCATGTGCATCAGGTACTCCTTGTACTCGTACTAGTTCATGTTTTTACATATTCTCATGTGCTTTATCACGTGCCTCATGTACTACTCATTACATGAGTTCATGTATCCTCAGCTGTATTTATGTGCTTATAACGTAACTTGAATGGATCCTTGTGTATTGATTGGGACGAGGTGAGTAGAATTGGTTATGTGATCATTATCCCAGTAGCTGTATAAATGTGCCTCTTATTTGTATTCATGTGCCCCTAAGCCGTTTACATAACCATATTGTACTCTAAATTACTTAGTCACTTACAGTCTCTACTTATCATGTATTTACTTTCAGTTACAAATATCTCATGTTTACTCGTACTTCCTTTTCAGCACTTCCTATATTTTACTCTATTGCATGATTTATACTCCTAACCTGTTATGAACTGTTGAGAGATATGTGCTCGCTCCTGTCCTGACTGGACCTGTTCAAAATTTTACAGTGGATGATGAGGCTCTGGAGTCTACCCCTCTTGGTGCAGCATTAGACATCACTAGTGGCTTGGACCTACTAGCAGTTGATGATACTTTCCTAGATTAGGATGTCTTTATCTTTCTGGACTCTGTATTGAGTTTCTGAGAACTTATTTGGATATGTACTTATTTAAACACTTAGAATTCTGGATCGTATCTCTTTGTTTTATTTCTGGATATTTATCTATCTTTTCATTCATGTTCTACTTTAGATGTGATTGAGATATATTCTGTTATGTTACCCCCATTCGGGGAGTATAACTGTTTATTTATCCTTATCTGTTAGATGTTGTGACCTAGGACAATTTTTTACCGCCGACACTGCGGCGTAGGCTGGACGTACCCACGTCTCGTGCCCTTACTCTTGGGTGCGGGTCGTGACACGTTTTAGTGGTGGCCCATGGTCGAGTTTATGTAGTGGTATTCGAACTAGAGTATCACTACAGCCTGCAGTAGGATTAGGATATATATTTTTAAGGGTAATCAATCACAATTAGGATTCCTTTAAAGATTCCTGGGACGACCCTTGAGAATCTTATTTAAACTTCAATTTGAAATCATTTTCCTTGTTTTGTTCGCTCTCACTCCTTGATTATTGAATTTGATTTTGATGGATCATTGTTGATTTTGATTTTCCTATCGAGATGAATTTTATGGCCTGGGTTACGATATATTTCTGATAACATATGTTGACGGAATAACAAAGATGGTAAAACGTCTGCTTGATTATGGAACCTGTAGTTTATCGCAGCCATATTAGCTGGCGTGGCGGAAACATAGAGACCTGACTTTGGATGTACGTATCTTTGTTATGAGATTTAGAATTTCTCGCAGCTACACTAGTCGGCATAGCGAGAATTCTAGACGACATGATTTTAGAGGTGCATGCCCCAGATATCGATATCGTTTATTGCAACCTTGCTTACTGGCATGGCGAGGACTCTGAGTAACATAATTTTGGACAGACGCATATGATTATCAGATTGTATCTTGAGAAGGTTTTTAAACATATCATCTCTATCGTACCATTCTGTTGTATAAATTGTACCCCATCATTAAATAACTTAGGAGTAGGAGTATGAGTAGAAGTCGCCTAGCTGTTACTATAACCTTGTGTAACTTCTTACTATAAATTCTTCCTAATACAATGAATCGGTAATTTTGCTAGACATTGACTTAGATTTGATATTGTAACTCTGGTTTCAAAATGGTTCCCTCTTTCAAACAGATAAGCAGAATAGATTTTATCAATATTTTCTCTTGACGTTATTTCTTGTATTACCCTAAAATATATATATAGTGGACATAGATGATTGCCTGACATGTATGCATGCAACACTTGTTTACCAACATATCTAAATGCATGTTAATATGATTGATGTTAAGTTCTCAAAATCCTAGTTCTAATATAGTGCAGTATCAGTGACTAGTTCTCTGTTTCTCCATACTAAATTCGTAATTTAAATTTAAATTTCATGTTATTAGTTTTGCTTACATCACTACACATGTATGGTATATACAGGGTTTCATTTCTTAAAGAAATTGGTTGAGTTTTGTGTTGAATTGTCAACTCTGAGACTATGTACATAGTAAACCCTTAACCTTGGATTCTAAGTGTTTAGTTCAAAATGTAGTTTTAAATTGTAATGTTTTGAGCCGTATACATGGTTGTGTGCAGGTATATAATGTTAGGTTCATACTCTTACATGTTAGGTTGTGGTTGTGGTAAACATTGAGTTGGTTTTGATGTTCGAATTTCTCCCAAATTTTGAAAACTGAATGCATGTTAACATTTTTACATTGCCTTTAAATGTGTAGTTCAATTTCAGATCTAATATGTAATGTTGAACTAAAACTGAATGATTGAACCCTTTATTTCAAGTTTTAACCCATGTACACTTTTAATGTTCACAACTGCCATGAAAACCTAACCCTTTATCTCTATGTTATGTTCATGTAGCTATATAGATATATTTATATATACGGTTAGCCATACATGTTATGAGTAAATAGCTTGTGCCTTGTAGATTACTTAACCAATATGCCATGAATAGTGTAACTTGATAGCTATAGTTGAGACCCAAATCCTCCTATACACTTTCATGTATATTTTACACACGCAAACCACATGACCCTTTATATAATGTTAGTGTTTCCTTCTATAACACTCTCTCCATATATTATATTGTGATTGGATTCAATGCAATTGACTTTCGTTCCTTAATCTGGTGGTTCCAGTTTTCTTAAAATAGTACCTCTTCATAGATGATTAGTAGTTAACTTATTTTATTTTTGATAATTGCCGGTTTTTAGATAGGATGGTAGACTGCTGTACAGCCTTAATGATTGTAGTGTTTTTATCCCTTCTAGTATGGCATCCATGACCCGAGCCTGTCGCCTGCTGCAGCTACTGATAGTCTGCTTCCACCTCCTATTACTCAGGAGGTAGTGACCCCTCAGGCTGACCCAAGGGTAGTGGCACCTCCCGCCATCGAGGAGGTGTTAGCATCCTTACCAAAGAGTTTCCCTCCACCACCTGTTACCCAGGAGAGAGCTGCAGTCTCATCTGAGACCAAGAGTCCTTCCCCGCCTCCTCCTCTGCCTCCAGGAGCGGTACCCCATACCATACCCTCGGCATATTTGTTTCCTGACGGAGCTCAGATATCCAGACTTCTCCGGAATGTGTTGGAGACACAGAGAGTTCAGGCTGAGATCCTGAAGGAGCAAGGCCGCGGGATCCAACTGCTGTAGGATTTGGTACATTCAGGGGGAAAGCCTAGTTCTAAGAGGCCGAGGAGCAGTGTATACCCAGACCCCCGTGAGCACCCAGACTATCAGCCTAGACCAGCCTACCCAGTCCAGACTTCTGTTCAGCAGTGGCCAGTAGAGAGAGTGCCTACCCACCTTCTGTAAGAATTTTGGACATGTGTGGGACGATTGCAGGAAGAGAAGAGGGGTGTGCCTGTTGTGTGGGTCGGATGCACACAGGCTGCGAGACTGTCCTGTTGCACTTATCCCAGCCAAGACTCCGCCTTCGGGAGGGAGTTCCAGCCACTAGACCTAGTTGGAGGTGAGTCTTTGACCTATATCTTAGCCAGTCTTTGAAATTGATACACCCTACCATATTGTTGTATGTTTTGATACCTTATGATTGCTCTTGATCTAATATGACTAGAATGGCTAGATGAGACCTCAGACTGATACCACTTACCAAATCCTATATGTTATCCTTCCAATTGCATGATTTAGATAAGTTCTCTATTGACCTTGATTATTTGGGTTTAACCTAGAAGGAGGTGCGATCATCTTAATTTCGAGGACGAAATTTTTCTAAGGTGGGTAGGATTGTAACACCCAGTTTTCCAAATGAGGTTAATTTTTGAAATTTTGTAATTTTAATCCTAATAGTGATATTTAACTCATTATATGATTTTTGGTAATTTTAAAATCATTTTAAAACTTTTTTAAATCATGACTTATGATTTTAGCGTTTTGATGGTTTAACACAAGAGATAGCCTAACCAAGAGCCTAGCAATGTGATTAGGGTGTTTTATTTATCATTTCCAGTTCGAGAGTACTTTTGTCATTTTGATTTTAATTGAATTTAATATATATTATTTGGAATTTAATGTATTATTAAGAATGGTGTGTTTTTAATATTATTTAATTGATTGCCATGATTTGTGATTACCCTAACTTGGTTTGGACCTAACCTAGATTAGTCACAGCTAGTCTTAGCTAACCATGGTTAGTGATAGTTAGTATTAATTAAATTTATTAGAATTAATGTGATTTTTAGTGATTTTTTAGTATAATTGATTTTGGGCCTATAGTTGACTTTGACTAGTGTTGACTATGAGACTAACCTAGAGACTAACCTAGGTCATGACCACTTTGTTATAAGTAACCTTAGTTTGACCTAAGTTAGTGAGGTTTAACTCATTGGAACTTGTTTGGAGAGATTAGGAATTAATTAGGATACAATGGCTTATGACTTCATAAGTCATGTCTAATGACTTGAGCTTAAAGCCTATAGGCCCACACCATGTAGCCAAACCCTAACCCTAATCAGTCCATGGCTGGTCATATTGGTCTCTTCCATCCTATATAATCCCTCCTAGAAATTAGGGCTAGCCTCCATTGGGATTTGTGCAAGTTTAGAAAGAGGTGAGTCTCCCTCTTCCCTAATCCCTAGAAAATCCACTTTAATTCGTTTTTCCTCCAAACCAATTGCATTAGGACCTAATTTTACTGTTCTTGCTGTTGGTAATAAGTATTTTCAGCTTGGGAGCACATTGGAGGAGTTTGGCCATCAAGAGGAGCACCTCTCTTTGAAGCTTTTTGAGGATTTTGATACACATAGGTATATTCCAATCTACACCATAGAATTCTGAATTTCTTCTAGGATGCCCTAGCCCTAACCTAACTGTAG
Source organism: Iris pallida (assembly GCA_029216955.1). Taxonomy (NCBI): domain Eukaryota; kingdom Viridiplantae; phylum Streptophyta; class Magnoliopsida; order Asparagales; family Iridaceae; genus Iris; species Iris pallida. The sequence goes on from JANAVB010000898.1 coordinate 47,616, forward strand.
GAATAGGAAGCCCTAAAATTCGTGTCCATTTCGTGTCCTATTTGGACACGTATCAGTGTCTTGCTGGATGTGTTTGATGAAATGCCCCAATGGGCATTTCGTGTGATTTTTAGGAAAGTGTTTGAATAGGAAATTAGGTTTAGGTGTCGCTTACACGTTTCTGGTGTCCTTGTGTCTTTTTCGTGTCATGTCGAGTCTGCACGGACACGCGAACACAGGGTCGCGCGCGCGCATGCACGGGCACTGTGCATGCCCTGTACTTCGGGGGACACAGCGCCTTGGATACGACACTTCGACACGTTAAATTTGACATGTGGAACGGGGCCGACATTTACACGGGGCTCCCCAAATTTCAGAGCCCCACGTGTCGTGTCGGACACGCACGAGCGCGTGCACTGATTTGTGCACTCCACAGTCGGCTGTCACTTTGGGCACTGATACGCGTGTCCTGTGTCACGCACGCATATCGACAAGTGGCAGGGTGTCCTAATCCTAGCCCTATACTAGGTTGACACTTGGACACGACCACGTGGGTTGTGTCATGCCGTATCGTGTGCACGGACACCGTGAACACGTGCACGATAATTATCCTGTGTTGCACTATTTTTGCACTATTTTCGTATTTAATGTGATTGGACACATTTGTGTCCACTTGGGTGGACACAAACACCTTGTATGGCACGTGCACAATTAGTTTATGCATTACCAACCATTAGTTTGGTTTATTAACTTAATTTTATGTCGAATTCCCAATTTCCCTAATATTCCTGATACTCATTAAATGTCCCTATTTTACTGTTCTGTCCAGTTTTATAAATTCGATTTTAGCATTGATTTTAACATAGCTAATGCTGTTAATTTCTTGTAATTAAGGCTCTAATATGTACACCTATATGTTATCTAATGGTATGTTGAATTTGGGGTTGTTTGGATGTGGATTGGGTTCAAAAATATGGAATTTCAATAGGGAAAAACTGAGATAAATGAGTTTATAAACTATTTTTGTGTTCTCAAAAACTGATATTTCTGGATGCAATGTGGGTCTCTGAACTGAGATAGGGTTTATTCACTGTTTTCACTCCTACACACTGTTTTCTCACTGAATTTTTACTCACACACACCCTCTCTTGATACACCCATGTGACACTCACCTCACTATTTTCTCACTGTCACACACACACACACAAGTCCTACACACTAATCACACTCTCATGTCTCACTCTTCACACACACACTTTCTTGAACACTCTCACTCTCACTATTTGACACACACACAATTCTCATGATACACACACACACATACACTTGGACACATAGTCATGTGTCCCCCTCTCTCTTTTCATATGTATACATATATATGAATTGAGACATATTTGTATATATATAGGTTCCTATATATATGAGTGTGTGCTAATGTATATATATCATATATGTGTGGGGATTTGTGTATAGTAACCTATGGGCTAATTAATTTTATGTTATATTATATGATAGATCAATATGTGATTTCCTATATTAGATTATATTAATATTGTAATTTGTGTATTATTTAGATATAGAATAGTCTTTGTAGATGTGATTTATGGTTGGCTTTAGGCATGGCTTAGCCTATGGCCTAGTCTCTTAGCCTATGGCCTTTGTGAGCGTCAGTGTGTCAGTGTGGAGGCTAGATTAGACTTGTTTAGTCTAGTTAGACTTAGAATAGCCTTGTTAGCCTAGTATAGACTAGTTTGACTTAGGTTTGACTTGGCCGACCTAGTTTGACTTCTAGGGTTGACCAGAGTTGACCAAGAGTTGACTTTGGTCTAGATTGACCTATATTCATGTAGAACGCATTGTAGTGCATTTCATTACTATTTTGGACTTGTTGTGACTTGTACTGTTCTAAATAGGAGCCAGATACGACTCCTCGGACAGTACTTTCATCTTGGACATTCAGTTAGCATGCGAGTATATTCTATGATCTTTTTATCTGGAGAATATTCTTGCTCTAGATTACTTTACAACATGCTGACACGTATTTTCACGGATTAGTACTATATGGATCCCTTCCTGAGATGTTATCCCTCTACGGGTGCATCGGGTATTTTATGTTCATGTACATTATCATGGGCATCAGGTACTCCTTGTACTCATACTAGTTCATATTTTTACATGTTCTCATGTGCTTTATCACGTGCCTCATGTACTACCCATTACATGAGTTCACGTATCCTTAGTTGTATTCATGTGCTTATAACGTAACTTGAATGGATCCTGTGTATTGATTGGGGCGGGGTGAGTAGAATTGGTTATGTGATCATTATCCCAGTAGCTGTATAAATGTGCCTCTTATTTGTATTCATGTGCCCCTAAGCCGTTTACATAACCATATTGTACTCTAAATCACTTAGTCACTTACAGTCTCTACTTATCATGTATTTACTTTCAGTTACAAATATCTCTTGTTTACTCGTACTTCCTTTTCACTTTCTATATTTTACACTATTGCATGATTTATACTTCTAACATGTTATGAACTGTTGAGAGATATGTGCTCGCTCCCGTCCTGACTGGACCTGTTGAAAATTATACAGTGGATGATGAGGCTCTGGTGTCTACCCCTCTTGGTGCAGCATTAGACATCACTAGTGGCTTGGACCTACTAGCAGTTGATGATACTTCCCTAGATTAGGATGTCTTTATCTTTCTGGATTCTGTATTGAGTTTCTGAGAACTTATTTGGATATGTACTTATTTAGACACTTAGAATTCTGGATCGTATCTCTGTGTTTCATTTCTGGATATTTATCTATCTTTCCATTCATGTTCTACCTTAGATGTGATTGAGATATATTCTGTTATGTCACCCCCATTCGGGGAGTATAACTGTTTATTTACCCTTCTCTGTTAGATGTTGTGACCTAGGACAGCGTTCTACCGCCGACACTGCGGTTGTAGGCTGGACGTACCCACGTCTCGTGCCCTTGGTGCGGGTCGTCACACAGGTCAAGTTGCGCCAAGTCAAGTCGGGTCAAGACAGAATGGGTTGCGCCAGAACAAGTCGGGCCAAGTCAGGTTGCGCCAGGCACTAGGCTGCGCAAGGCTAGGTTGCACCGGACTGGGTGCGCCAGGTCTGGTTGCACCTGACTGGGGTGCACCATGTCAGGTTGCACCAGGGCCCAAGGGGGCACTGGGCTAGATTCTGCCAGACTGAGCTTTGCGAGGTCGGGTTGCGCCGGACTGGGGTGCACCAGGTCAGGTTGCGCCTGACTCAGGTTGCGCCGTGCTAAGAAGCGCGCGCTGGGTCAGGTTGCGCCACGCTAAGAAGCACACACGGGTCAAGTTGTGCCTGACTCATGTTGCGCCTGCATTGTTCTTGTTCCCCAAAACAGCAAAGAAGAACATATGGAACCCGAAAACTTCAAAATGCCATAACTTGCTCAAAACAAGTCCGAATTGGGACTTCCAAGGGTCTAAACTGCAAAGAGAACGAGATTTTTTACAGCCTGGGACAACTGGTTTTAGGAAATACCAAGCATTAATAGATCGAAACCAAGAAAATAAGAAAAGACCAAAACTTAGATCTACCAAAAATCTACCCATCAAAACCGAAAGTGACAAGTTCTAAAGAGGCTTAGAACTATGAGAGAAAGACAATGGAACAATAAAATCCAAGATCCATCATGAAGAAAGTTGCACTTGCCTAGAGCTCTTAGGTGTAGGTGGAGAGAGTAAATGAAGAAGATGGAGAAGTTATGAGAAATAAATGGAGGAGAGAGAGTGGAATTGACTTATATGTCAACCCCCCCCTCTCATGATGAACCAAAACAAACCAAATAAAGCCAAGCCAAATCGAACCAAGATAAACCAAGTCAAGCCAAAATAGGTTAAGTCAGGCTAGACAAGTCAAAATACGGGCCGAGAATCCGTACACGTATACTAAAAATACGTATAACGAGAACGGGAGTGACACTTATCTTGATTTAAGACCCATCACAACTTTTTATATTAGCAACCCTTACTTTTCTTCCTTCCAATTAAATTGCTACACTTATATTTCACTATAATTCCTCCGTAGTTTATGTAATCCTGTTTCTTGTATGATTCTCTTATGCGAAGATGAAATTTGATCATGACATCCTATGGTTAGTAGAGATTAGATTAGAAAACCCCATAGCATAGATAAATAATAAAGTTGGTTAAGATAATTATACGATTACAAGGTATAAGATTGGACATAAGTGAAAAAATGCGATAAATCCTAATAGATGAAGTGAGAAATGTTATATTATGTTTTGATAAAATAATGAAGGGTAAATAGACTTCTCTATTATCAAAATTGTTTTGAGGTAATCAAATTTGGAGGTAAGAATTTTCTAAAGTTTTGGTGGTTTAAGAACCAAATTGATATATTAAATTGATAAAGACAATGTGAACTTGCCTTCGATAAAATATAGTGTTATGACGTTATTAGTTTCCAAGGATACCAATTGTTGAAGAAATATTTTTACATTTTTGGATGCATTAAGAATTAGGTTTCTAAGATGATTATGGAGATTAAGCTTATGACGAGTGATGTTTCAACGAATCGATTAAAAAAAATACAAGTTCCGATAAGACTGTTCATTAGATAATATAATATGTATTTGATTGATTTCGTTAAAGAGATATTGAAGAGTAAAATTTTCTAAAGCTTTGATATTTAAGGAGATAAAATATGATGAATATGAATATAAATTTCATGATAAAGATAGAATTTAATTTTGCTTTCAATTGATTAAAGATGTACTCAATTTCAAGTTCTGATAAAACTTAGTTGGAGAAACTATATAGATAGACATGTAAGAGATTCCAAGTTGTGACTTGATTGAATTTCTATTATGGAATATTGGATCTAAGTCATATTTTAAGGAGTTTGAAAACTTTGAGTGAGTAGAAATAGTGCTGAGTATTGAAGGTCATTGACGATTTTATTAAACCGCAAAAACTCTGACGATATCAACGCGAATTAAAATTTGAATACAGATTGTTGATTATCCATTTTGGATATTGTGCATTCATAGGATCGATGTTATTGTTAATTAGATGATGAAGGGTTATCATGTATATGATCATCTTTTAAACTACCTTTGTTGTTTTATTTGTCTAGTTATATGAATTGCATGTTTCGTTGAATTCTGCTTTGAACTCCTCGTTCAATTATTTGGTTAATTCTTATCGATTGTCATGCCCCAGAACCAGAATACTGGAGAGCGGGAACAGACACAGCCAGCTACGTACATTGAAGTGAATCCCATCTTGCAATACGGTCATGGTTGTCTAGATTCATGAGGGTTTAATATAAGCCAATAGTCTCTTAGGGTCAAGAACAAGCCTAGTGTCTCAATCTCAAGCAAGCAAGTAAATATAACAAGATTGTAGATCATCAGACATACAAAGTAAGGCATCCCATACATTACATATTCAGATGATCATAAAGCTAGTCATACAAAATGCGAAGACTAGCAAGAGTTTAAGTCATACATGATCAAACCTAGAATTTGTCAATCATGTTACAGCCCGTAGGCAGACAGTAAGTAAAGTTGCAAACGAGCTAACACTTGTTCGACGGCTAAACGCCTCAAAAGAATATTTTTACAAGGGAGTGTAAGAGCAAATAAGAACCCACTCATTGCCAGGATTACGCCTAGTGGTCACCATCTGGCAGGAAGGCTGGGAGATCCTCGAAAGCTGCTCCGAAATCTGGCCATACAAAACCAGCTGGGTCAGACCCCAGAAAGAGCAAGTGCCACAAAGGAGGCTTCACTTAAGAACTAAAAACAAGAATATTAGCACATAAGATCATAGATGAAATAAAAAAGACATGAATTAGGGAAAACAGGATGATAACCGATAAGATAACTAAATGACTATTCTAGTAACCAAGTTACAACTCGTAAACTAAACAAGGACCGGGTTGTAACCCTTCACCTTAACGGAACTTTAGCCTCTAACCAATTATTGATAATGTAAAGCATACACAAGCATGACCTGAGATAGCCATGTACTGGGTCTAGGCAAGACTAGACAAGATGGGACTCCATCCAACATTCACGGCCAAGCAAGAATACGGCTTGACAGTTAACTAACTAGGGTTATCACAAGCCTAGCTACTAGCAAGATGCAATGAGGATTACTACGGCCACAAGCCCTGCAGACCATCCAGGTTATCCAGACGCAAGGTTCATGCTAAGAGTTATCATGACTTGTTAGGTGACTTGAGTGCAACACATGACAGTGTCCATGGTAATCATTTATGAAGAGCCCACATGACAGTGAGCTGGAAATGTGCCCTACTCGTCGGCAGGCTAGAAGTCCATCAGGAAGGTGCCTAGATAATGGGATTTCTTGTAGCCGAAATACCTCTCTATATGAACTACTTGATCAATCTAGTCATTAACCTAGTCAAATTCAGTATGTATCCCTGATCGTGGTAACCAGGATACAAGTCCTAGACATGATGCAGACAAGACTGGTAGCTTATACAAGCACATTCAATACAATCACCCACGGTGTCAAGATGAGAATTTACTAGCATGTCAATTTAGCCGTCGCAAGAACGTTCACGAGTCACATGTCAAGATTACTTGTCAAGGGTGCACCACGACGGGTTCATTATGTCATGTTACTATACTCGTTACTTGCTAGAAGTGCGCCACGACGGGCCACCATCCTGGTTTTCTACTCATGATCATCACATCGTGTTCACATATCATGGCTATGCAGCATATCATTATACAGCTAATATGTTGGTAGAGAAGAGACATAATCCTGAGTGCACCCTAACGGGCCATCGTTCTAGTTAAAAGACTTGGCATAAGGAGTAAGGTACAATAAAGCCGAAAAGATATGGCAACTTGCATCATAAAGAAGGAACTTCAAAAAAAAGGAAGGAAATGCCAAATCATCATGCGTTCAAGGGCTATGCGCCCACATGTTTCTATGCACCTACATGAAGGCTAACATATGCCAAGTCGTGCCAAGCCTTGCCGCGGCTCGCACAAATCGTATCAATTCAAATATTAGCCACACATAAAAAACTGCCATGTCATGTTGTGTCATGCCAAGCTGTGTCACGCACGAGTCGTGTCGTGATCGTGTGAGCAACCCAGGGAAAAATCATGAAACAATTTGGCCAAAAGGAGCAAAAACCCAAAAGATCACAAAAGCCCAAAGGAATGCGGCCCTGACCACTTATGCGTCCAAAAGGGGGCTATATGCGCCCACTAGGGCAACCCCTATCGCCCTCATAAACGTGGTTTATGCGCCCAAGGAAGGGAACAAGACCCTTGGCCAAGTACCAAGGAAAAGGCATGGTGCTGTGTGACATGCTTAGAAAGTTATGCGCCAGTACGAGGCTATGCGCCCACATAGGAGCACATATATGCGCCCAAAGGGGGCATACCTATGCCCACTAGGGGAATGGACTGCTTTGGGCGCATGGAAAGTTCATGCGCCCAAGCACTGTTCTTTCCCGACAGATCCGGAAAGAAAATGCAAGAAAAGTCGTAGCTTCCGAGCTCCGCCAAATCTCCATTCGGAGTCCAAATTCGGACTTTCATAGGTCAAAATGGGGTAGAATGAAATTCTCTATGACATGAAACCATAAAAACATGCAAATAAAGAAGCTAAATAGATCAAAACTTCAAAAATCTGAAAAAGGCAATTTCTAAGATCTACAAAAACCTATGTACCAAAATAAAAATCTTCAAGTTCTAAGGTGGTTTAGAATCATGCTAAAAAGCCATTGGAACCATCAAAATGGGTTCTTAAGTGAGAGCAAGATGCACTTGCCTATGGAGGGGGAGAGGTTTTAATTGAGAAGTAGAAGGGGTTTGAGAAATAATGAAGAGAGAGAAAAAGTAGGTGGATTTTAAATGGAGATGGTGGTAGGTAGGGGTTTAACATGATGAACCATGGTAATAAATTAAGCCAACCAATAATGAACCAAGTTAAACCATGATATGCCATGATGAACCTAAATAATTCTAAACCAAAATTAGCTAGAAGGCAAGATAAGTAAAAAAAAATTACGGGTCAGGATTCCGTACACGTATACTAGAATAGTATAATAAAAATGGAGGTGACAACTCTACCCACCTTAAAAGAATTTCGTCCTTGGAATTAATCAAGAGGCTAGAGATGCCGAGCAAGCTGTTGTACATCATAGCAAGTTATAACTAAGCAATCAATCAAGCAATC